>CAUDMG010002530.1:560000-792500 GCA_958450375.1 Homarus gammarus
CCATCTATACTGTGCCGTGTCACCATCTATACTGTACCGTGTCACCATCTATACTGTACCGTGTCACCTATACTGTACGTGTCACCATCTATACTGTACCGTGTCACCATCTATACTGTACCGTGTCACCATCTATACTGTGCCGTGTCACCATCTATACTGTGCCGTGTCACCATCTATACTGTACCGTGTTATCATCTATACTGTAGCGTGTCACCATCTATACTGTACCGTGTTATCATCTATACTGTAGCGTGTCACCATCTATACTGTACCGTGTTATCATCTATTAACGACGAGAGATTGGTAACGTTACTTTCACCAACTTAAGTCTTCGTTTCCATCGGCCTACTCCACTTTCTCCAACTCCTCCTCTTATTCTCCCACCTCTTTCCTCTCCTCTTTATCCTCCTCCTCCCTTTCTTCTTCCTCCCCCCGCTTCTTCCCTACTTCCTTACCTCTCTTGACATATTGGTAAAATACAATAAAGTTTATCTCTTTAACATCGTACGTCTAGCCTACACTCTTCTGAATTATGGGGCCTACGTTCTCCCCTGCTTCTTCTTCCTACTCCTCGGCTGATGGCTAAGCTTTATCCCACATTGTCAGCGCCAAAGACACATTATTATCAAACACGTGAAATTTTTCAGTAAAGAATCCAGTGGTTCAGGTCTAACGTGTACAAATAAAGACAAAAGTCGTGTCGCGGTTTTGTCCGAAGATTATATATAACTTGTGGAATATTATGAGAGCTCTACCACAGTTATATACTCGTGGTTGGCAAGCACCAAAAGTTTAGCCCTTCGGCATATGTTTTCACCAAATTTCAAGACACGACTTTTGTCTTTCATTGTACACGGAATAACATAAACAACACTCAAACCTGCCAATGATTGATGGTGAGTCTTAGCGCCAAGGTAGTTCAACCAATCATAACAGGCGTACAGTAGTTGTATCGCAAACTCTTGCAGGGTCGCGGAAAAGGCGAGGTATACACGATCGCACGACAGAAACAACACAGCTGCCTTAGCCAAGTGGAGAGGTATAGTGTTTGTTAAATGACACACCTTGTAATTTGAAAACTTACGCTGTTAGAAAAAAAATGAATTCGCCCCCCCCCCCCACACACACATATTAACACATCCTCAGTAATATCCTAGGATGCCCCATGAGCACTAAAGTACTTAATATGAGGAAAGAACTAGGTATACCCAGTGTCAAAGATAAAATATTTGAAGTCAACCTGAGGATAGGCCCTGAGGTTTTTGCGTGGTGATCCTGATAACATTGTTTCCTTAAA
Organism: Homarus gammarus; assembly: GCA_958450375.1. Classification (NCBI taxonomy): domain Eukaryota; kingdom Metazoa; phylum Arthropoda; class Malacostraca; order Decapoda; family Nephropidae; genus Homarus; species Homarus gammarus. The sequence continues at coordinate 561,301 of CAUDMG010002530.1, forward strand.
ATTGCCAGAATGTATGAACCATGGGACTGGTGTGGATCCAAACTACAGCTACACATAGGAAGATGTTTGCACTAGACCACCTGTACAAAGTTGAGACACAACAGCACTTCCTGCCACCCTGGCGGACAGTTCCCTTCCATATCACAATACCGACATATCCGCCTAAAAGATTAATTATACAAAGTATTTATCTCCAACACACTGCCACAGTGAGAGCTCTTGAACACATACACACTCTACAGACTGATTGATAACATCACACAGACCATCTACACTGATGGATCTCTGAACACCGCCTGTGGGAGGGCTGGAAGTGCTATTGTTGTGACTCAACCTGACGGTAATATAATTGAAATAGGAGTTAGAATTAACAACTGGATATCCACCCTGCCAACTGAATTAGTTGCCATACTCACAGCTATTAAATTTATAGAAACCACTGTCACTGACAGTCTCATCATCAATGATTCTCTATCCTCACTACTTGCCCTTGACACCATTACCTCAAGTTGTCACGCGCATGTCTCTGAAGCCACACACAAATGCGCGCCTTGTTGACAGGGGTGTCAAGGTCAAACTGTTGTGGATCCCCTCTCACATAGGCCTCAAAGAACATGACAGTTGATGCCATCGTCAAACTCGCGTCTAACTAAGACACTGTTCAATACAATTTGGGTCTGTCAAAAGAACCCTTAAAACTGTATTTAGGAAAGAACTTATTGATGAATTTGACGCAAACAGACAAGTGCAAACAGGCACTAGTTGATCCATAGTCAACCATGAAACATGAATATGGAGCAAGTAACAAGATCACTAGATTACAAGATGTTGTAACCGCTCGACTAAGGTTAGGATATAAGTACCTCTGGCAGTATGTTCCTCAAGCAGATGTGAACAAGACTAAATGTAAAGTGTGTGGCCAGACGTATGGCCACACACTTGAACACTATGTTCTCTACTGTGTGAAGATAGAACCTTTTAGAGACAGGTCCAAGCACATTGTGTGTGAAATGGCACAACGCTTCATCTCTAATGGCAAGATAGCCGACATATTAAGATTGTATCCACTTTTTTGCACTTAGTAGCTATATCAGTTCCCATGTATAGAACCAAACACACAATGTGCTTGAATACTTCTCACGCAAATGTGAATAACAAACTGTGAGGCCAGACACACTGCCTCACACTCCTGTACGCACGCAGTTGTGAATAAGTTACCCTTTATGTATAGAACTAAACAAATAATGTATTTCAAATACTGTGTAACATTCAATGCCATAACAACCTGACTACGGGGGTTAGTTATAATGACCCGTTGTGAACTCTACTCTGTAATCCTTTTACGTTATTGCTCATAGGACGAGTATAGGGTGCACAATAACCTAGGCTCTGTAAGTTTAAAAAAAGAAATTCAACACATCAACACCACCACGGAAGCTCACCACCACTTACTGTATGCTGCAGAGAGACAGTGCCTTTTATCTCAATGACCACAACCGCTGCAGATCCTTTAGTAACCAAGCCATCTAAGAAATATGTACTGCAAAGAAGTGTTACTACCCAATCAAGCTGCAGCACCTGAATCAGATCAACACTACATACTTGACCGCCATAGGGTCAAAACCTATTCAGGCGCTACTCCTGCTGAGCAGCGGCCCCCCTTGGCCATGTCGGCCCATTCCTGAATTCCCTTTCCCAGACCCATCCTCACCACCGGGATATCTACATAATCAAAAGTGACAATTTCGTTTCAGAAGGAAGTGGGATCAGTGTTGAACACTGATGAACAGTGTTTGAGCCAGTGAATTCAGCACTAGACAGTACTAGTGAGAGCAGTGACCCACCACTGAGATAAGCACCCCTGGGAACCACCCTCTGACCAGACGGTGTTAATCCGTCCACCCTGGGAACAACAGAGGACCGGCTATGCACCTGACTACGAGATAACACAACACCACCCAGAAGAGAGCGAGGTACTGTGACACCACCCCACACCACACGGTATTCCCACGACCTCGTAAGGTCCTTCATATCAACACCCGAGGACGAGTCACTGTACCACGTGAACACCACACCACCTGGTGTCTGTATGACTATGTGAGGTCCTTCATATCAACACCGAGGACGGGTTACTACACCACGTGTATAACACCACACCACCTGGTGTCTCCATGACCAGCCCAGGCCCGGGCCATCAACTGTAAACTATAATAATTTTTATGTTCAATCATTGTTCCTTCTTTTTTCAGTAATGAAAGCTTTTGTTAAACGACCCACCCACCCCATGTCTTTGTATGTAATAAGTCATTTTTGTCCAATGTATATTTTCAGCCTTCGGGCTGCAGAACTTTTTAAATAAACCATTAATTATTATTATTATTATTATTATTATTATTCACATCAGTCATTGGTATGGTAAGCTTAAAGAACTCTTTGGACTAAACAATAAAACACAACCCCTCCCCTTCTTTAGCCACTTCACTTTAATGGTGACGCAGCTGAACAATCAAACAACCATTTCGCAACTATATGCCAGACGCTCTCCTAGCAAAACACAATAAGTCTCCTTGTTTACCTACCAGCCCCCTCTCCCACTGACTTAGTGGAAGAATTTGACGTAGCAAAACATTTGGACGAACTGAAATTAAAGCGCTCCACCACCTCCATTGACTTACAAATGAAACTCTACAAGGAGTTCTCCCCGGAATTAGCTAAACCACTCTGCTCCGTTATCCATGTTTCCCTCAGACAAGCAAGATGCCCAACTGAATGGAAGACCTCATATATGTCACCAGTGCCCAAGTTGACGCGCCCACAATCCTTAAATGAGCTACGACCCATTGCCATCACCGCCATCACCTCAATACCCAGCTTAAACTGCGAAAGTTTCGTATTTGACTGGGCTTATGCTGATATTGCAGGCGCCATAGATCCTCAGCAATTTGGTAATATGAAATCTTCCTTTACCACCCACTGTCCTGTCAGCTTTCTCGTCTACTTATACCGCCATCCGGAAAAACGAATGACGTCTGTGGCTGTCGCCTTCATTTACAGTACTTCACCAAGGCATTCGACCTAGTCGACCACAATTTAATCATTAACAAAGCTATTGACCTCGAGTTTCGGAGAAGTTTTATACCATGGCTTACAGACTTCCTTAGTGACCAAGGCCGAGCTGTATGCTTCCAAGGGGCTGTCTCCACCTTTCAGTCAATCACCTGTGGCGTCCCTCAAGGCACCAAGATGGGACTGCTCTGTTTCCTCATGCTAATCAATGATGCCCAAAGAGAAACCTTTGCTCACTGGAAATATGTCGACGACTCCACCATTGGCATCAGTGTGAACAACTCGGCTCCCGACTACAGCGCCCTCCAGAATATATTGAACAGTATCCAAAATTGGGCCACCAACAACCACGTCACCACCAATCATACCCAAACCATGGTTATACATATCAACCTCTCCTCTGATCTTTTCCTACCTCCCTCCATTACTTTGGGCCCCAACGCACTCCAGGTTGTGGACTTCACCAAGCTCCTCGGGGTCACTATAGCTAACAAACTGACATGAAAATCAGACGTCAGTGCAATTGTCAAATCCTCCAGTTTTCGTCTCCACCTCCTCCGCCGTCTCAAGTCCCCTGAGTTCCAGCACCCGAGCTCCTCAGTGTAAACTCAGCATTCATACTTCCCACACTCACCTATGCTTCTCCTGCCTGGTCTTCCTCCCTGAACGCCACGCCACGGAACCACCTAGAAAAAGTGCAGGAGGCGTGCAAGAATAATCTTTCCCCCTCTTACTCCACATATCAAAGAAGCGCTCTGCCCACTGACCCTCTTGGCTCTCTCTGATCATCAACGCGACTTCATCTGCAAATTTGGTGAGAAGTTTCTGCACCATCCTCGACACCATCTCCTGCTACCATCCGAGATCTCTCATTCACGAATTGCTGTTCGACACTAAAACCGCATCAAACACGCAATGAACGCTACAAGAATAGCCCAATCCCAACCATTGAAAGAATTCTTAACAACTCGTAGTAAACTAGGGAGGTACTATCGCCTGGGAAGATATTGGAAGCATAATGTATTGTCTAATGGTAGACCCTGCTGCCATATGGCATCACGAAAATTGTGACCAAGTCCCAGGTAGCAGATTTGACTTTCTGCCTCATTTACACACAATTGATCTTTTTTTTCATTTTTATATTTTTTATTAAAATTTGTATTTACTATTAATTATTATTATTATTATTATTATTATTATTATTATTATTACATTTTCGCCCCCCCCCCCCCCCCCCCCCCAGGCTATGATGTGGGTCAGTGATCTGTGCCCGGGTTGGCTAATACCCGAGAAAAAAAAAATTATATATATATATATATATATATATATATATATATATATATATATATATATATATATATATATATATATATATATATATATATATATTATTTGCCACTCAAGTGATCCATTTCCCAATTAGGTAACTGTAAATTTATAGCCTTCTGGCTGTCATGTTCTTTAAATAAACTGTTTATTGTTATTTGTATTATTGTTATTATTATTACACACATCAGAGCCCCGCAGGTACCCATCAGTCACACAGTTGTCACACTTAACTAATGGTTTGGACCCGATGGTCGTAGAATATGACGCCGAAGTGATAGCGTGGTGGAGTATGGTGGAGGTAGTGTGGAGGGCTGGGGTGTGGTGGAGGGTAGTGTGGAGGGCTGGGGTGTGGTGGAGGGTAGTGTGGAGGGCTGGGGTGTGGTGGAGGGTAGAGTGGAGGGCTGGGGTGTGGTGGAGGGTAGTGTGGAGGGCTGGGGTGTGGTGGGGGTAGAGTGGAGGGCTGGGGTGTGGTGGAGGGTAGTGTGGAGGGCTGGGGTGTGGTGGAGGTAGTGTGGAGGGCTGGGTGTGTGGGGTAGGTGGAGGCTGGGGTGTGGTGGGGGTAGTGTGGAAGGCTGGGGTGTGGTGGAGGGTAGTGTGGAGGGCTGGGGTGTGGTGGAGGGTAGTGTGGAGGGCTGGGGTGTGGTGGAGGGTAGAGTGGAGGGCTGGGGTGTGGTGGAGGGTAGTGTGGAGGGCTGGGGTGTGGTGGAGGTAGTGTGGAGGGCTGGGGTGTGGTGGAGGGTAGTGTGGAGGGCTGGGGTGTGGTGGAGGGTAGTGTGGAGGGCTGGGGTGTGGTGGAGGGTAGTGTGGAGGGCTGGGGTGTGGTGGAGGTAGTGTGGAGGGCTGGGGTGTAGTGGAGGGTAGTGTGGAGGGTAGTGTGGAGGGCTGGGGTGTGGTGGAGGGTAGTGTGGAGGGCTGGGGTGTGGTGGGGTAGTGTGGAGGGCTGGGGTGTGGTGGAGGGTAGTGTGGAGGGCTGGGGTGTGGTGGGTAGTGTGGAGGGCTGGGGTGTGGTGGAGGGTAGTGTGGAGGGCTGGGGTGTGGTGGAGGGTAGTGTGGAGGGCTGGGGTGTGGTGGAGGTAGTGTGGAGGGCTGGGGTGTGGTGGAGGGTAGTGTGGAGGGCTGGGGTGTGGTGGAGGGTAGTGTGGAGGGCTGGGGTGTGGTGGAGGGTAGTGTGGAGGGCTGGGGTGTGGTGGAGGGTAGTGTGGAGGGCTGGGGTGTGGTGGAGGGTAGGTGGAGGGCTGGGGTGTGGTGGAGGGTAGTGTGGAGGGCTGGGGTGTGGTGGAGGGTAGTGTGGAGGGCTGGGGTGTGGTGTGGGGAATACAATAGAGAGCTGTCGGACACCTTCATGTTGTCCTGCTATATAAAAGTCACCTTATTCTTAAAATTTCTAATATCCTCCTTCTCCCTCTGAGGGGTGAGTGAGAGGAGGGTGTGGGGCGGGTGTGCGGAGGGTGAGGGGTAAGTGAGGGTTGGGTGAGGGGAGGGTGGGGGGGAGAGTTAGGAGAGGATAAGGGGTAAGTGTGGGGAGGGTAGGGGAGGGTGAGGGGAGAGGCCTGGGAGTGAGACAGTATATCTGTGACTGGAGTGTAGGACCACTTAATGTTATCTGGGGGTGATAGTAGTGGTAGTAGTGGTGGTTGTAATAATACTTCCTCGCCCCCATTAGTCCCTGTTCACCTAGCAGTAAAGTAGGTATCTGGTGTAAGTCGAAAGTTGCGAATTCGTATTCAGGGACAAGTTGTTGGAGCTTCCAATAACTTGATGACATAAATCATTGACTCTTCAGGCTTCTACGCCCTTAACTCATGAGACATAAAGTCTAGCATGAACTTAGCATGGTTACGGACGAGTGGCGACGGAGACTAGCAGAGATGACTGCCGGGAGTCTGTAGTCACAACTCTGCACATGGGTGGCACAGATAAGATGGTCGTTTATGAACTGGGATCTAGGCAGCAGTGCAATCTGGTCCTGTCTGTGTGACTGAGCAGCCCTTTCGAGGAGCCACTCTGCTCACCCCACATGGGTAGGGTGCTAGAAAAGGTGCCCTAAACATAGTCTGCCTAAAAAAAAAAAAAAAAAACTGACTGGGCAACCGCACCCAGTAAGCTCATCCTTATGCGGTCGAAAACACAATTATAATCAAAGATGAAACAGAACAAAACTAAGCAACCTCTTATGGTCGCTGCATGGAATATCGGGACCCTTCTGGATACTGGCACAATTAGTGAGCGTCCTGAAAGAGCCGCTCTTGTGGCAAAAGAGCTGGCTAGGTATAACATGGACATGGCAGCCATCAGCTAGTCCCGGCTCCCTTCTTTTGGAAGGGTGAGCCTGTTGTGGAGAGAAACCGCATTCAGGGAGTTGGCTTTGCCATCCGCCAATGCGATCTACATACGCTAACTGAAATACCTGTTGTGTTCAATGAGCGCCTCATGACGCTCAGAGTCCCACTGAATCACTCACGTTATGCCTTCTACATCAGTGCATACGCCAACACTGGATGCAGAGAATGACATCAAGGAGGCCTTTTATGCCGACCTTGACAGAGTGTAACCTCTATCCCCAGAGAAGATAAGGTTGTTCCTTCTAGGTGACTTCAGTGCCAGAGTTGGCACAGATGCTGACATTCTGCAGAAAATTATAGGGAGGAATGGACTAGGCAAGTGTATTGCCAAAGGCCTATTCCTCCTCAGCAAATGTGCTGCACACAGCCTCACTATCACCATTACTTTGTTTAGACAGGCCAAGTTTAAGAAGGGTTCATGGCAATACCCACGATCCAAACACTGGCTTCTCATTGACTACATCATTGTCAGAGAAAGAGATCACCGAGATGTCCTCATCACCCGAGCCATGGGTGACTCAGACCACTGCATCACTGATCATCGGCTCGTCAGAGCCAAGCTCTCACTTCATGTCGCCCCAAAACGGCGAAGGCAACAAGCCACCAGAAGAAGTTTTAACACTAAGCGTCTGGAGGATCCAGCAGTAGCACATGCTTTCAGAGAGCAGCTTGAACAAGGGCTGATAAACAACCCCTACAACAAACAACCCAAATCCCAGTTCTGAATGGAGTATTCTCGACACTCTCATAACAAAAACCTGCAGAGAAACCCTCGGCCAGGTCGAAAAAATACACCAGGACTGGTTCGATGAAAATGACCCAGAAATCAATGTATACTCATCAATGATAAACGTGCTGCTTTTACTGACTGGCACAACAGCCCTCAATCTCGGACCAGAACTGATACCTTCAACAAGAAAAAAGCGGCGGCCCAGTGCGAACTTCGCAATCTAAAGAATGACTGGTTTAAAAATAAAGAATGTGAAACGCAAAAATTGCAGATCAACACAAGATGCGAGAATTTTTCAATTCCACTAAGACATTTTATTGGCCAATCACTCGTGGCGCAGCCCCCCTACACCCATCCGACAGTAACTCCCTAATTAGAGACAAAAAGGCATCCTTCAGCCCTGGAAAAAGCACTACCACTTGCTGCTCAACCGAAACACCGATGTAGATCTCCTAACTACCCAGCAAGTCCCTCAGCATCCAGAGCTGACCCACCTCAGCTATCCTTCATTCCTGGATGAGGTAGCTACTGCCAAAAAACAGATGAACAATAACATAGTCTCAGGGCCTGATGAAATCCCAGCCAAGGTGTATAATGCAGGAGGACCTCTGCTTACCAGCTGTCTCCACTCTCTCCTAGAGAATATATGAGAAAAGAAGAAAATCCCCCAAGCTCTTAAAGACGCCTCCTTTGTCAATATTTATAGGAGCAAGGGAAACCGGTCAGACTGTGGCAACTACCGCGGGATCTCGCTGCTGTCCGTAGCTGGGAAGATTATCGCCCGAGTCCTCCTCAATAGATTTTTTCTTGGGGCAGAAAACTTCCTCCCAGAATCTCAATGTGACCTTAGACCATCACGTGGCACCACTGATATGATCTTTGCCGCCCGCCAGAAACAGGAAAAGTGCAAAGAACAGCGTCGTGACCTGTACATGGCCTTCATCTACCTAACCAAGGCATTCGATTAGGTCAACAGAAAGGCCTCTTGGGGACCCTCAGCCGTTTTGGCTGCCCACCAAAATTCATCGCCATTGTGAGGCAACTCCTCGACGGCATGAACGGCAGTGTCCTGCACAATGGCACCCAGTCTGAGTTCTTCTCCAACCAAAGGTGGGGGGGGGGGGGGGGTACAACAAGGATGTGTACTGGCACCATCTCTCTTTTCCATTTTCTTGGCTGCCTTCCTAACTCATGCCAGTGCCATACTGAACTTCAGTATGGAGACGACCTCACCCTTGTCGCTCACACAGAACGTGACCTATAAGAGTTTATGAACACTTACGCAGATGCGTATGCACACTTTGGTCTTGAGGTGAATGTACATAAAACTCAGATTCTTTTTCAGCTTCCTTCTGGTTCAGCCACACCTCCACCATCCATCCAGCTTAACTGTACTACTCTCTCTAAAGTTACCCACATTCAGTATCTCGGCTCCCACCTGTCCACCACCGCAGACATCGATGAAGAGATTCAACATCGGGTCAGATGTGCATCTCAAGCCTTTGGCATACTCCGTACCCGTGTCTTCAGCAGTAGGGTGCTGAAATTATCTACAAAGTTGCACATATATCGAGTAGTGTTCCTCCCAACCCTGCTACATGGCAGCGAGATATGGGTCACATACAGCAGGCACCTCAAAGCACTTGAAAAATTTCACCAACGTAGTCTACGTTCCATCCTCCGATTTCGCTGGGAAGACAAGAGAATAAATGCCAGTATTCTCGCTGACACCAACTGCATGTAGGAGCATCGAAGCTACCATTATCCATGAACAACTGCGATGGACTGGCAATGTTACCCGTATGGACGACAGTAGACTGCCAAAGAAGCTACTTTACAGTAACCTAACGAATAGTAAACGTAACGCCGGCTGGTAACTGAAAAGGTATAAAGATAGTCTTAAGAGAAACCTGAAAAGTGTCAAATCGACCCCCTCACTTGAGAAACGATTACTCCATACCGTAACGCTTGGGAGAGCACCAGACAAGACGGTGTCAATACTTTCGAGTTAGCCTGACTGCATGCCGAGGCAGACAGGCGCCACCGTCGCAAAGACGCTGCCGCCGCCCCTCCCTCACTAGATGTAGCACTCCACACGTGCAACATCTGTTGACGACCCTGCCGGTCCCGTATCGGCCTCTTTAGTCACCCCAGAACTCATCAACGAAGGTGACATCTTTAATAACTCATATCATTGTATCATAGTTGGATGATCGCCATATTCGACTCCGAGTGACAGCAAAGTAGTAGTAGAAATGGTGGTGGTAGTAGTAGTGGTGGTTATAATGGTTGTAGTAGACATAGTGTTAGTAATGGTGGTAGTATAGTGGTAATAATGATTGAAGGAGTAGTGGTATTAATAGTTGTCGTATACGGAGTGATAATAATGGTTGTAGTAGACACAGTGGTAGTAATGATGGTAGTAGAAGCGGTGGTAAGAGTGAGGAGTAGGGGTGGGTAGGGTCGTGAGGGTGAGGAGATGCAGGTGGGGGGGGGTCGTGAGGGGGAGGAGATGCAGGTGGGGGGGGTCGTGAGGGGGAGGAGATGCAGGTGGGGGGGTCGTGAGGGGGAGGAGATGCAGGTGGGGGGGTCGTGAGGGGGAGGAGATGCAGGTGGGGGGGTCGTGAGGGGGAGGAGATGCAGGTGGGGGGGTCGTGAGGGGGAGGAGATGCAGGTGGGGGGTCGTGAGGGGGAGGAGATGCAGGTGGGGGGTCGTGAGATGGAGTATTACGTGTTATCAATAGCACGTGTGGGTCTCATTACTACCCCACTTAGCCTTAATACTTAGGTGATTGTGAGGAGGAGTCTGGTCTGTTTCAAAGTGGGGGGAGGGGTAAATAGGGAAGGGGAGGAGGAGGGGTTAAAGGGGAGGAGGAGGGGTTAAAGGGGAGGAGGAGGGGTTAAAAAAAGGGAGGAGGAGGGGTTGAAGAGGGTGGTAATTGTAGCAGCGGTAGTTGTGTGGGATAGTAGTAGTTGTGGTAGTGAAAATAGTTGAGTGTGGATGGTTATATTTGTGGTAATGGAAGTACAAAAATCTTGGAGAATAATGCAGCCTGGGGGGAGAGAGGAGGGAGGAGGAGGAAGAGGAGAAGGAGGGAAGAAGGAGGTAAAAGGAAGGAAAGGTGAAGGTCATCATAAACTGTCTCTCTGTGGTACTAAATTTTTACCAAAAGTTTTACGTTGTCTAGGGAACATATATCACCCGAATCTGCCCCTTGTTGGTCAAGTCCCCCCCCCCCCCCCCCTCCTCCCTTCCTCAAGTTTAACACAGTGTAGAAAGGTAGGTGTCCAGGCCTTGTTTACATACACCCTCGGTTCTGTAAACTTGAATAGCCATAATTTTCAGAGTTGCTTAAATTGACGGCTGGTAGAAAACTTGTTCACCAACCACACTTATTTTCTATTTACAGATATTATCACCGTGTAAATATGGTTATTATTAGTGGCCTCTGTCTACCTGGTGGTAATTGAAGGAACCTGGATGTTTAATCGACTTCTGGATCGTACTCCTGGGTATTAGTTAGCCAGTTGAGTTTGGTGAGTTGTCCGATCGTCCAGGGCCACTACCTCTCCCTTGACACTGAGTCGTCTAGCTTGTTAACTTAAGGGTGTTGTTGTGGTGGTGTTGATGATAGCGTGTACACCTTCACGCCCAGGTGGTCCTTAGTGGGGCGGCCATCACCTGGATTCTGTATGCAGATTAGACACTTCAGTTTATTTTACCTGATGATTAAACACCTTGATGTTCCCTGGGGGGACTAGGTTAGGTTAGGTTAGGTTAGGTTTGGTTAGGTTACGTTATGTTGGGTTAAGTTTTTATTTTGATTTAGCTGGGAGATCGAACCAGCGACACTTGGTACGGTGGATGAGAACTGTACACTCTCGGCTACCGCATCACAATTTCTTTCTATATTTAGTATAATTTTTCTTTTCTGAACTAATTATTGAAATTCTTGGTTTGAGATACTTGTTATATTAGCTGGATGTGATGGTGACAAGATTCAGCTTAATGGTAGACACGGAAGCTTAGTTATGTATTGAAACTGAATTATGTTGCGTTGAAGCTGAATTATGTTGTGCTGAAGATTAGTTATAATACGTCTCGAGCCTAAAGTATGATACATTTAAACTTTATTTAACAATGTAAACAGAATAATATTTTCTCTTAGTGATCGATTCATATCTTAACAAATTTGAACTGAATTATCCTAAGCATATTAACTTTTATGACTCAACAGAATACACAAAGATGATGATGATAATAAGTATTGACATTAAATTCTTGCAACATTTTGTAAATATTTAGATTTTGTTTTATGTGAAGACTCTTATAACAATCTAGAGTCATTTAAGTCTGGCAACATATATTAAGTAACATTTATAAACTATGGGCATTCGTCGACGTGTTATTTCATGAATGTTTACCGAGTGTTTCAAATGTCTTTAAAATAATCACATGTTTTTATTTCACATTTTGAGACTGATTGTTTAACTAATTATCTATGTTAAGTACAAATGAAATGGTGGTAGTTATGGTTAAGGATTGTGAAGGATGGTGGTAGTTGTGTTAGGGATTGTGAAGGATGGTGGTAGTTGAGGTAAGGATTGGTGGTAGTTGTGGCAGTGGTTATGGAGGATAGTGGTGGTTGAGGTAGACGTTTTGTGAGATGGTGGTAGTTGAGGTAGTGGTAGTTATGGTAGACGTTGTATTGGATGGTGTACTACTACTACTACTACTACTACAACTACTTTTTTTGTTTTTGTTTTTTGTTTTTTATAACGTGGCCTCCAGCCTCCCCCAATAGCCACGCCTTCGCCACCAATTTATTACCTTAATATTAAATATCCTAATACATAAGTAGCTACCCTAGCTGTGTTGAATTAGTTGAGCCGCAGATCTATGAGCCATTCAGTGACTGTAGCCTCATAGTCAATATCTGCAGCTGTTGTCGGCATTGGGGCCGAAGCTCTCGTTCCCCTGAGGCAGAGCAAAGCCGACCGAAGGAGAGAGAAGGACAGTCGACATCTCATCCAGGCTGTAACATAACTTCTGGGCTGCTGCTTCTGGTCGGATATCACCTCCGCGAGTCTGGCGTAGAAACATCTTGCACTTGGTCCCATCCCACAGAGGTTGTGAACACTAGAGGAGTGAAGCTGCCTTGATCAACGTTTTGAATTCTCCCCCCATATGCCCTTCTCTTGTCATTCTCGTTCCTCCTGTGTGCAGCATCGAGAGCTAGGTTACGGTGACATGCGGCCATGGGATAAAAAATCCTGATGTCGAAGAAGGCTCGCTGTCCCCGCGTCCAGAATCTCGAGCACTGACGTCCACACGGGCTTCGTTAGATGTGTTTGAAGTCTTATGTTGGAAGATCTCAACGTCCATTGGAAGGAGGGTCGGTTCTTACCATGACATCCCGGCAGATTTCCTTCATCATATTTGCTGTGAGGTCCCTTACCTCGTCATGCCTCATGCATATGAAGCCCCCTTTCTTGCACACCATGGCGTGATCGACGTCATAGGAAGAGCCACACACGCATTGGGAGGGCAAACCTTCTACTGGCCGACCGTACCTTAGAGCAATGGCATCTGTAAATTCTTGCTTATTGAGACTGAAACCATTTGCCCTTATCGGTAACGTAGGTAACCAGTTCGAGGCGCCCACCTACTACTACAACTACTACTACTACTACTACTAATAATAATAATAATAATACAGATGATGATGATGATGATGATGATAATAATTAAAAATAATAATTATAATTAGCGGTTTATTGAATGAACCTGGCAGCCAAAAGGTTGAAAATATACAGTTACAAAATTGGGGAATGTGTGTGTGTGTGTGTGTGTGTGTGTGTGTGTACGTGTGTGCGTGTGTGTATCTACCAGCAGGTGATACATACTGACACTTAACCATTAATTTAAGATTCCTCGAACCCTGGCACTTCCGTATCTTCCTTGTGAGTGATAGCCTTACACCCACCATTCCTCTCTCTCTCTCTCTCTCTCTCTCTCTCTCTCTCTGTTTACTTAGCCGAGAGTGTTGGTCACTCAGCAAGTTACCGCTAGGAGTGTTCACCAGTCCTCTCCTGCTTCCTCCTACTCCTCCTCTTCTTCTTCTCCCTCTTCTTGCTCCCTTCTACCTTCCTCTGCCATCTCATCTTCCCTTCTTACCTTGCCTCCTCTTTCCCTTCCTCCCTTCTCCTCTCCCTCTTTATCCTCCTTTCCCGCCCCTATGTGTCGCTCCCTCCCACCTCTCTTCCTTTCTCCCGTTCCTTCTCTTCCACTGCGTTATTAACCAATCACCGTGAGAGCCAACCACCCGAATGGTGCCCCCAGCTACAGGCAGTCGTGTTGACCTCATTACTAGCGTGTTTAATATCCACCTCCACCCAGCCCCTCCACCCAGCCCCTCAACCTCCATCCCTTCCATCCACCTCCACCCCCCCACCGCCAACCTCCACCCACCACCTCCATCCACCTCCACCTACCATCTCCACCACCTCCACCCATCACCTCCACCCCTTCTACTTATCACCTCCACTCCGTTCAGCCACCACCTCCACCCTCTCCACCCATCACTTCCACCCCTTCCACCCACCACGTCCACCACCTTCACCCACCACCTGTCATTCACCTCCACCCACCGCCTCCACCCTGTCCACCCGACACCTCCACCACCTCTACCCCTTCCTTCCACCACCTCCACCCACCATTCACCATTCATCTCCACCCACCACCTCCACCTACCACCTCCATCCACCTCCACCTACCATCTCCACCACCTCCACCCATCACCTCCACCCCTTCTACCCATCACCTTCACCCCCTCCACCCATCACTTCCACTCCCTCCACCTCCAGCCTCTTCACCCACCACTCGACACCCACCTCCATCCACCACCTCCACCCTTTCCACCCACCACCTCCACCCACCACCTCCACCTTTTCCTCCCACCACCTCCCCCACCACGCCATTCACCCACCGCCCACCTCGACGGGGCGGTCATTAATCTATCAGAACCTCTGCTTCCCTTTCCCGATTGGCCAAGTATTGGAGAGTGGGCGGAGCTTCATTATTCTTCATGCTCATCAGCCAATCAGACACGGTCACTCAGCCCTGATGGATAGGAGGCCACAAGAGAAGGATCACCATTGGCGGGCTCGTCTGTAGGTCAGCCACTCACGTCACTCCCTATTTGTTACTATGGTATTGTTTGGGTCGGTGACGTCATCAATGCCAATATTGGGTAAACTATTCTTTCTTAACAAGTACGATGACTTAACTCCTTGAGTACGATGACTTAACTCCTTGAGTACGATGACTTAACTCCTTGAGTACGATGACTTAACTCCTTGAGAACGATGACTGAACTCCTTGAGTACGATGACTTAACTCCTTGAGAACGATGACTGAACTCCTTGAGTACGATGACTTAACTCCTTGAGAACGATGACTGAACTCCTTGAGTACGATGACTTAACTCCTTGAGTACGATGACTTAACCCCTCGGTACGATGACTTAACCCCTCGAGTACGATGACTTAACTCCTCGAGTACGATGACTTAACCTCTCGAGTACGATGACTTAACCCCTCGAGTACGATGACTTAACTCCTCGAGTACGATGACTTAACCTCTCGAGTACGATGACTTAACCCTCGAGTACGATGACTTAACCCCTCGAGTACGATGACTTAACGCCTCGAGTACGATGACTTAACTCCTTGAGTACGATGACTTAAACCCTCGAGTACGATGACTTAACCCCTCGAGTACGATGACTTAACCCTTTGAGTATGATGACTTAATCCCTTGAATACGATGATTGAACTCCTTGAGTACGAGGCCTTAACGCCTTGAGTACGATGACTTAACCCCTCGAATACGATGACTTAACCCCTCGAGTACGATGACTGAACTCCTTGAGTACGATGCCTTAACGCCTTGAGTACGATGACTTAACCCCTCGAGTACGATGACTGAACTCCTTGAGTACGATGCCTTAACCCCTCGAATACGATGACTTAACCCCTCGAGTACGATGACTTAACCCCTCGAGTACGATGACTTAACCCTTTGAGTACGATGACTTAATCCCTTGAATACGATGACTTAACCCCTCGAGTACGATGACTTAGCCCCTTGAGTACGATGACTTAACTCCTTGAGTACGATGACTTAACTCCCTGAGTGCGATGACTTAATTCCTTGAGTACGATGACTTAACCCCTCGAGTACGATGACTTAACCCCTCGAATACGATGACTTAACCCCTCGAGTACGATGACTTAACGCCTTGAGTACGATGACTTAACCCCTTGAGTATGATGACTTAACTCCCTGAGTGCGATGACTTAATTCCTTGAGTACGATGACTTAACGCCCTGAGTACGATGACTTAACCCTTGAGTACGATGACTTAACCCTTGAGTACGATGACTTAACCCTTGAGTACGATGACTTAACCCTTGAGTACGATGACTTACCCTTGAGTACGATGACTTAACCCCTTGAGTACGATGACTTAACCCTTGAGTACGATGACTTAACCCTTGAGTACGATGACTTAACCCTTAGTAATGACTTAACCCCTTGAGTATGATGACTTAACCCTTTGAGTACAATGACTTAACCCCTTAAGTATAATGACTTAACCCCTTGAGTATGATGACTTAACCCTCTGAGTACAATGACTAAACCCCTTAAGTATAATGATTTAACCACTTGAGTATGATGCCTTAACCCAGTGGTGTCAAATTGAAAACCTTTCGAGGTCCAATTCTTATTTTAGTTACCGTATTCAGAGCCAACACAAAATATGAACCTGGACTGAACCCGTCATCTGTACACAGTTCCCTATAACCTTATATAATATTTCTAGTTCAAAGGATTGACTGCACATATCTATAGCTAAATGAGTGATTAAAACGCAAAGTATACAACGATTTCTCCTAAGAAGTGGAGGGTAGTAGGGGGAGAGGAGGAGGGCAGTAGGGGAAGGGGAGAAGAGGGGAGGGTAGAACGGAGGGAGGGGGAGGGAAGAAGAAGGGAGGGTACTAGGGGGAAAAGGAGAAGGGAAAAGTGGGGAGGGCAGTAGGGGAGAGAGGGCAAGGGAAGAAGAGGCGAGGGTAATAGGGGGAGAGTGGGAGGGGAGAAGAGGGGAGAGGGTAGTAGGTGGGAGAAAGGGACATGTTTCGCTTTCATGGACAAACAATAACACGGATTCCATTAAACACCTTCCCTCACCCTTTCCCTTCTTCCTACTTCCCTCTCTCCTTCCCTCCCTTCCTCTCTCTTCATTATCTCCCTCCCTCTTCTGATTTTCTCCCCCACTCTTCATTCACACTCCTCCCTCCCTCCAGTCTGCCGTCCCTTCCCCCTTCCCTTCCCTCATTTTGTTGAATATAGAGAAAGGGAAGGTGAAAGAAGATAGAGGTGGAGGAAGGAAGTTATAGTTCGGAAATGGAAGAAATTTAGGAGGAGGTGAGACGAAGCGTACTGACCGCCCTGCCGTGGGCTAGCTAAGCTTATAGTGTGTTAGGGTTGTGTCATGGGTTAGTTATTATCCGTCGGTACAGGCACTAGAGTGACTAGATAGCCTACCCTATCCCAAATAAAGGTGTTTTGAGGGCCTTATTTCATATTCCGCTGACCCTACTGGCGGATGCTGGTCTAAGGAGGTTGTCTATTACTTGGCCATATCCAGTAGATCGGGGGTGGTAATGGACCTTTTGAGGTTTGGTAATTTTTTGGGAACCATGTATGGCTGTTGTCGTTGTCTGGTGTTGGTCTTTGAAGGAGTTCTTGCTCTGATCGTTCTATCTTTTGCCAGACTGCTGGCCAGGGTGTGCAGCTGCTGGTTGATGGGTTTTATTCTCAGGTCTCTATGTATCTCGGCTGTGGTTCTGGTGAAGGGGTATCTTTCACCTGTGACGAATGTCAGGGCTTAATTTTCACCAACTGTAATTTTAATAATTGGGTGGTGCTCTAGCGTGAATAACTACTGCTCCAGGCGGAGTTTTATATTCTCAGGAAGCACGTTAAAGCGGTATAGTTTTTTCAACTCTCTTTTACTTCCTGGTGTGGACGTGATGGAAGTAACCTGTCGTAGATATATTCAGATCCAGGAGGGTGCCTCTGTGTCTGTATTCTATCTGGGCATTATTGATTACTAATGAATGGGTTATCCTTCTGCATTAGGGTATCACTGTGAATTTGGGGAGACTGTTTTGGATTTTCCATTTGCTTCGTAGTTATTCACCCGTCTGGTGTTGTCGACCTGTAGTGCTCGTGATTTTCCTCGATGTGTTGTTATTTGAGTGATGTCATCTGCATACATAATATCTTTGCTGCCTATTCTAGTAGGGGACAGAGTGTCACTTGTGTACAGTAGGGTGGGAGAGAGGACGCTGCCCTGAGGGACTCCGCTCATGAGTGGGAAGGTCTCTCCTGTGTATTCTCCCACCCTCAGTCTAGCATTTCTGCCGTCAAGAAAGTTGCAAAGCAACTTTACGATGTTGGCGGGAAGTCAGAGTTGGAAGTTTTTATATTTTAGGCCGTCATGCCAAACTTTGTCAAACGCCTTCACTACATCCTGGAGTATTAGATTACATTGGCTATCACTCGCTGCGGCTCTGGCTATGCTCTCACTTGCCAGCAGGGCTATCTTTGTTGAGGTGGACTTCCCTATCCTGAACCCAAATTGTCTACAATTGATGATTCTGTTTGTTGTTTCCGGGTGGTTTCTCGAACGCTTATTGATGATTTTTTTTCTCGGATTTTTCCAGGTACTTTCGTGGAGGGAGATCGGTCTTTAATTTAGTGGGACGGCGGGGTTCTTTCCTTGTTTTGGTGTTACGTAACAATGGCCTCTTTAAACTTATTTGGGAAGTATCCTGAGGCCAGGCAAGCGTTCATTGTGGTTCTCAGTCTCTCCATAGCCGGGTTGTTTATGTGGCTGAGGATCTCTTTGGTGATGCCCGAGTAGCCAGGGGATTTATTTTTGGTATTAGAGATGGCTGTATTCAGTTCTTCCAAGGTGATTGGTTTGGACAATGGGTTGTCCCCTCTCAGATCCTCCCATATGATTTCAGGGGAAGGCTGAGTGCGGTGTGTCTGGCCTCAGAGTTCCACAAAGACGAGGTATTCGTGGGTACTCTTAAATCTCCTGTTCTCTTAATTTGTGATTCAGGAGATGTTCCTCCATATATGCCTGATTATTGGTTCTTTGTCTTGATAGTCATATATTTTATTTCCTGCGTGGTCAGTTATAAATGGTGACTCGTTTCGGTTGGAACCTTTCAGTCACTTGACTCGACGCCAGAACTCTCCTGGGTCGCTGTATGTTTGTGAGAGTTGTTCGGTTATTTCGGTCCATTTGAGGTTGCTTTGTTCCAGAGATCTTGTTTTTATTTCCTCCCGTATTCTCTTATATGTATTGTAGTTTACGGTGTTCCAACCCTGGGTGTCGGCTCTCTGTTGGAACTGGTTGGTGAGGGCTATGAGTTCTGGAGTCTGTTGTGGGTGTGGGAGTGTTCTGTTGCATTTGAGAGGAGTGGCCTCTTGGTAAGCTGTTCCTATGGCTTCACACTATGTTTTGGCGTCTTCGTCTATTTTGTTCACCGTCTGGTTGTCTATGGTCTGCAGGACTGTCATGTCCTTGTCCTCAAGTTTGGATGTGGCCTTTTCGTTGAATAAGTCCCAGTTGGTCTGCTTGGCGATCCTCTTAGGTGTAACAGAATAACTGTTTGTTTCCTTTGATATTCTTTATATTTATTTATATTTCTTTCATTCCTTCTTTTATTCTATTTTTATTCTTTACTCTATTATCTCATTCTCTTTTCTTCTCTGTTCATTATACTCGTAAAACTATAGTGAGATGAGGAAGGTTCGGGTGGAGTGGACTGGGAGACAGAGGGAAGATGTAAGTAAGGGGGGAAAGGCGGTTGTGGTCAGTCGGTTCTCACACCAAGGGGAGGCTGGGATGGTAGATAGCTGTGTACCACGATAAAACACTCAACAGAGGGAAATATGAAATACTTATTATTTGTTGCTTAAGACTCATTGTATTACTACATACACCAAAGACACTAGGACATTACTCCATACACAAGGGGAGTGAGAACTAAGACTAACAGTTCTTCATGTATTAATGACGTTACTGAAAATAAACAGTTACACTCTCAAAACAGCAACCTATCTCCTAACTATCTACCTAGGAGTCACACTAATCACAATACATTTCCTGAAACGGATAGACCTAATATGTACTCACATTATACCCACCATGTGAGGAGATGGAACCCACGACTCACACTTCACTCTATCCAAACACAGACTCTGCTCTTCAAACTGCGTGGGCACAAGGGATGCCATATCTTTCATGCTTTCATGAAGTCACGTCTCGCGGCTCTCTCAGTGGCTGAAGATAGGCGTAAGGCATTTCTATTGGCTCGAACTTGGCGTGAAACTCCTGACAGTGTTACATCGGTGGAGCTGGTTTAGTTGATGATGTTGCGGAGATGGTCATGATTATAGGTAGGTGGTCGCTGGAGGTTACAGGGCCTTGTTCAAAGAGATAGTTGTGGAAGCATCTGCCGTTTGTTATTGCTCTATCTGGAGTAGTGGCCGAGTAGTTCCTATGTAGAACGTGGGGAAGTCTGGGCTATAAGCTGGACTTTGTTTGTTGTATTAGGCCAGCCGAGGCCTCCTTCCATCTATTGTGGTTGTTATCTTACCATCTAGTAGAGGTATGTCTGGCGTTCATGTCCCTGATGATGTAGGTTGGGTGGTGGTATGATAGGAGTCTGTGGAAGTCCCGGTATGGCAGGTAGTCCCTGCGTGGTGGGAGGTAGGTTGTGGCTATTATGATTGGTCCTGTGGTCAGGTTGATTTGTTGAACAGCGCGATTAGAGCAAGAACTCCTTCAAAGACTCCCACCAGATAACGACAACAACCATACATGGTTCCCAAAACGTTACCAAAGCTCAAAAGGTCCATTACCACCCCCGATCTACACGGCCAGGCAATAGACAACCTCCCAAGACCAGCATCCGCCAGTCGGGTCGCCGGAATATTAAATAAGGCCCTCAAAACACCCATATGTGGGATAGGGTAGGATGTCTAGTGCCTGTACCGGCAGACAATAACTAACTCATGACACAACCCTAACACTTAGCTTAGCTGGGCGGTCAGCTCGCCCTCTCTTACCTCCTCCTAATTTTTTTCAATTTCCGAACTACAAATTCCTTCCCCCACCTCTAATCTTCTTTCACCCCTCCTAAAAAAAAAAAAAAAGAAAAGTGAAGTCGTCTATGATTCTGTGGTGGACATCTCATTTTATGGCGATGACCGCTCCACTGTTGGGCTTCTCTGATAGATTAGATTTATGGATCTTATAACCAAATATTTCCAATTCCTCAGATGCCTTTTGGCCGTGTGAGTTTATGAGTATGAAATCTGGGTCATCTTGGTTGTAATGGTTGGACAAACTAAATTTATTAGTTCTCCAGTGGAGGACGTTATGTTGCATTATTTTCACTGCCTTACGTAGCGTGTTCATTGCAAGGAACGTGGAAATAATGCAACATAACCTTCCGTTCTTCCTTTCCTCTTTCTCACTTTATTCTTCCCTCCCTTCCTCCCTCCCTCCCCCATGGACCTTGGCCTCTGCCCTTGGCCCCACCGTGAGTCTCGTGGGTCGTGGGGAACCGAGAGAGAGAGAGAGAGAGAGAGAGAGAGAGAGAGAGAGAGAGAGAGAGAGAGAGAGAGAGAGTTATATACGAACACTTAGAGTTATATTATGTTGTTATATTATTTCACTTTAGCAACCATGTTAAAGTGTCTGTCTTTCTGTCTCTTTTTGTTTGTCTGTTTGTCTGTTTATTTGTCTGCCTCTCTCTTTCTGTTTGTCAGTCTACATCTCTGTTTGTCTGCCTGTCTTTTTACTCTAGTTTTGTCTGTCTGTTTGTTTGTCTCTCTGTCCGTCTATTTTTCTGCCTGTCTTACTTTAGTTTAATCTGTCTGTCTGTTTGTCTGTCTTACTTTATTTTTGTCTGTCTCTCTGTCTTTCTTACTCAATTTCTGTCTATCTGTCTATCTGTCTGCCTGTCTTTCCTACTCTTTATTTATGTGTGTGTGTGTGTGTGTGTGTGTCTGTGTGTGTGTGTGTGTGTGTCTGTGTGTGTGTGTGTGTGTGTGTGTGTCTTCGTTACTCTTTATTTTTGTCTGTCTATCTGTCTGTCTGTCTGTCTGTCTGTCACTGGTCATCACTTACAACTGTCACTCTTCTAACGATCAGAGACAACTACAACCCCATTAGCACTATCAGAGTGTTAATTAACTGATAATGTCACCACAAGTTAACAATTAACTGGTCATTTAACTAAAATTTGGTGATTAATTAGCCGTTAACCTTAAGGATGATAATTAATTAGGTAGAGTCAGCCAATGATCCAACGACCCCAACCTGAGTCTCTTACTGGCAATTTTACCTGGCAATACTTGGTAAAGGAAGGCTGCATATAAAGGTTATTGGTAGAGCTATTATCGGCTACTTTACTGTCAGGATAAATATTAAACAATCCAAAGGTAGAATTTTCATAATAATAAACTATTCATTGTTATTTAAGATCATGAGAAGTTTCCAAATGTTCTTATATTTGCTGAAATAATGAAGAAAATTTGATCTGAGAATCTTGTGGTAGTCCTCGTTGTAGTTGAGTTGCTAATTCATTAATATAACCTCTCTTCCCCACACAGCAAAGAATCCCTCCCTCCCTTCCTTCCTTCCTTCCTTCCTTTCTTCCTTCCCATTACTTCTCTCCCACAGCAAAATCTCTCTCGTCCCACAGCCTCATAGATCATACTGGAAAAAAAAAATACATCGCGATTTGCAAAGTGCTTACTGCTGGTGCTCCTTCATAATAACTCACACCATGCTGGGGTAAAACATCTAGGTAGGTGTAGATGAGAGAGAGCTAGATAAGAGATAATTATGGGCAATTTAGGTGTGGGCAATGAAGATAATTAAGGCAAGTGTGGGTAATGAAGATAAGTAATGTAGGTGGATGATGTAGGTGGATGATGCAAGTGGAGGGAAGTAAATAATGAAGGTGAGAGAGAAGAGAAGGAGGAGGAGGAAGAGGAGGAGGAGGAGGGCGAGGTGGCGGAGGAGGAGGACGAGGAGGATATAGGTGAGGAGAGGAGTAGGAGGTGGAGGTGATGGAGAAGGAGGAGGAGTGTGGAATAAGATGCAGGTGAAAGGAGGAGAAGGAAGACGAGGATGCAGGTGAGAGGTTACTGAAGAAGAAGAAGAAGAAGAAGAAGAAGAAGAAGATAGTAAAGGGGAGGAGGAGGATGCTAACGATGTAAGTAGAACCCTTTTTATAACATGAGAGAACTGTAGTCTTAGGTATGCCAGCAGGTAATGAGTCGCCACCTTGCATGATTGTTAGTTAGATCTGGTCCTATGTGTGGAGGAGTATGCAAATCGTTGGGGGTCAGTGCAGTTAAGTTTCCTGTCTGGTCGAATCTGGTTGAGTATCGTCGGCTCCCATCTGGTCGAATATGGCTTGGTTCTGGTCGTATCTCGATTTGGCTGGTTTATTTATTTATTTATTTATTTATTTATTGGTTTAGGTGTGTTTGGTCTGATTCTGGATGATTCTTTTTTTTCTGAATTCGGTCGAGTTTTGTCTGATTTTTGTCGAATTTTGTCGAATTTTTATTCAATTTTGTCTGATTTTGGTTGGATTTGGCCTGTGTGTTGTCTGAATTTAGTGGGATCTGGTCTGTTTGTGTAGAATCTAATCGGATCCATTCGATTTTGGGATGATTCTTAGTTGACTCTAGCTTGATTCTGATCGATCTTTATCGAGTCTAGCCTGGCTATCGTTAATCTTAGTCGAATATGGTCTGATTATAGCCGAATCTAATTTGATCGTGTCAAAGGTGAGCGAGTGTTGCAGGTTTCTGGTAGAATCCGATAAGATTTTGATAAAATTTAGTCTACCTCTGGTTGAAATTAGTCGAATCGTTTCTAACCAATGTCAAAACTGGTCGAATGAAATCTGCTACCTATAAAACTTAATGTGAGCTGAATCTATATCGACCTTAAACAAAAACGAAGAATTGGGTCAAACTTGGTCAAAAATCTGGAAAGTGACCACATGTGCTGGTAGATAGATAATTTCTTTGTCTACGGGTGGTGGTGGTGGGTGGGTACGGCGGACACTAAGTAGTCTACCCTCTACTCTAACATACTTAATCTGCTTCATTATAATTCATTACGGTCTCCGGTCTTAATATTAACTATAGCCGTCGACCGTCTCTGCAATTTTCATGATCGGGCGGACGATTAGCCTAGTCGTGTTAAAAGGATGATTAGGTGACGGGGCCGCAGCTTGGTGATTAGGGAGCGAGCCGCGGCAGCCGCATGCGGTCGTTTAAAAATCCCACCCCCCCCCCCCCCTCCCGGTCGACGCACACTCGCTGACTTCACAAACCGCCACAAGAAATTAGCATAATTAATCACGAAATTATGTTCTCCCGACCAAAACGGCGCAATCAGTGTAGATTTATCGGGTGGGAGGGGGGAGACTGGAGTGCATGGGGAGGTGGGAGGAGGGAGAGTGGAGTGCATGGGGAGGTGGGAGGGGGGAGAGTGGAGTGCATGGGGAGGTGGGTGGGGGGAGATTGGAGTGCATGGGGAGGTGGGAGGGGGAGAGTGGAGTGCATGGGGAGGTGGGAGGGGGGAGTGGAGTGCATGGGGAGGTGGGAGGGGGGAGTGGAGTGCATGGGGAGGTGGGAGGGGGGAGATTGGAGTGTATGGGGAGGTGGGAGGGGGGAGTGGAGTGTCTGGGGAGGTGGGAGGGGGGAGTGGAGTGTATGGGGAGGTGGGAGGGGAGAGACTGGAGTGCATGGGGAGGTGGGAGGGGGGAGAGTGGAGTGCATGGGGAGGTGGGAGGGGGGAGAGTGGAGTGCATGGGGAGGTGGGAGGGGGGAGATTGGAGTGTATGGGGAGGTGGGAGGGGGGAGAGTGGAGTGCATGGGGAGGTGGGAGGGGGGAGAGTGGAGTGTATGGGGAGGTGGGAGGGGGAGAGTGGAGTGCATGGGGAGGTGGGAGGGGGAGGTGGGAGGGGAGACTGGAGTGCATGGGGAGGTGGGAGGGGGGAGTGGAGTGTATGGGGAGGTGGGAGGGGGGAGAGTGGAGTGCATGGGGAGGTGGGAGGGGGGAGGTGGGAGGGGGGAGGTGGGAGGTGGGAGGTGGGAGGTGGGAGGGGAGAGACTGGAGTGCATGGGGAGGTGGGAGGGGGGAGTGGAGTGCATGGGGAGGTGGGAGGGGGGAGTGGAGTGCATGGGGAGGTGGGAGGGGGAGTGGAGTGCATGGGGAGGTGGGAGGGGGGAGAGTGGAGTGCATGGGGAGGTGGGAGGGGGGAGATTGGAGTGTATGGGGAGGTGGGAGGGGGAGAGGGGTGGGGTGGATGGGGAGGTGGGAGGGGGGAGAGTGGAGTGCATGGGGAGGTGGGAGGGGGAGAGGGGTGGGGTGGATGGGGAGGTGGGAGGGGGGAGAGTGGAGTGCATGGGGAAGATAGAGAGGGAAGGGGGACTACATGGGGAGGCTTATCATTAATATGTTCCTGCATGATGGTCTTCTTTCAAGTATAGTTTCTGGTAGATACTTTCTCCCCCAAGACTCTACCCCAAGACTCTCCCCCAAGACTCTCCCCCAAGAATCTCCCCCAAGACTCTCCCCCCCCCAAGACTCTCCCCCAAGACTCTTTCCCCAAGACAGTCCCCTCTACTTGCCACACACACACACATACGCCCCCACGCCTCCTCCTCTCCCCCCGCCGGTGTAAAGTAGATCGATAATAATGTTTAATGAATGCTAACTACAGGGTGATGGTAGACACGAGGAGAACAAAATTGGGATGATAAATTTTTGGAAGAAATTGTTGGACGTCGCCGACACCTTCATTACATTGGAAGGTATATAAAGATAAATATATGAAGAAATGTGTGTGTGTGAGGGGGTGAGATGTCCTCATCACCCGTGCCATGCGTCGCTCAGCCCACTGTGACTCTGATCATCGACTTGTCAGAGCCAAGCTCTCGCTTCGAGTCGCCCCAAAACGGCGAAGGCAGCAAGTCTCCAGAAGAGGTTTTAATACTAAGCGTCTGGAGGACCCAGCAGTAACACATGCTTTCAGAGAGCAGCTCGAATATGGGCTTATAAACAATCCAACAGCAAACAACGCGATTCCCTGTGCGGAATGGGATACTCTCAACACTGTTATGATAAAAACCTGCAGAGAGACCCTCGGCCAGATCAAAAGAATACACCAGGACTGGTTTGATGAAAATGACCTGGCAATGAAAGTACTCATCGATGATAAACGTGCTGTGTTTACTGACTGGCGGAACTACCCTCAGTCTCGGACCAAAGCCAATACCTTCAGAAAGAAGAAAATGGCAGCCCAGCGGGAACTTCGCATATAAAAAATGACTGGCATAAAAATAAAGCATGTGAAATACAGTTCATGTCCTCACAGATAGTGGAAAATTACTGGGGATGAATCTGAATATAAATCAGATGTAAATAACCCATTTATATAATACTTCTGTTGATGAGACAAGGGCCATTACATGGCACAGCCCCCCTCCACTTATCCAACAGTAACTCCATAATTAAAGACAATGAAGGCCCTCGGCGCTGGAAAGAGCACTACTATACACTGGTCAACCGAAACACCGATGTGGATGTCCTGACTAACCAGCAGGTCCCTCAGCATCCAGAGCTGAACCCACCTCAGCTATCGTCCATCCCTGGATGAGGTAGTTACTGCCATCAAACAGATGAAAAATAACAAAGCCTCAGGGCCTGATGGACTCCCAGCCGAGGTGTATAAAGCAGGAGGACCTCTGCTTACCAGCGGTCTCCACTCTCTCCTGGAGAATATATAGGAAAAGGAGGAAAGCTCCCAAGCTCTTAAAAACGCTTCTATTATCAATATTTATAAGAACAAGGGAAACCGGTCAGACTGTGGCAACTACCGTGGGATCTCACTGCTCTCTGTCGCTGGCAAGATTATCGGCCGAGTCTTCCTAACAGACTCCTTCCTGGGACGGAAAACTTCCTCTCAGAATCTCAATGTGGTTTTAGACCATCACATGGCACCACTGACATGATCTTTACTGCCCGCCAGATACAGGAAAAGTGCAGAGAACAGCTTCGTCACCTGTACATGCCTTTCATGTACCTGACCATTGCCTTCGACTCGGTCAATAGAGAAGCCCTCTGGTGGACCATCAGCCGTTTTGGCTGCCCACCAAAATTCATCGCCATTGTGAGGCAACTCCACGATGGCATGAACGGCAGTGTCCTGCTCAGTGGCACCCAGTCTGAGTTCTTCCCCATCCAAACAGGGGTAAAACAAGAGTGTGTACTGGCACCAACTCTCTTTTCCATTTTCTTGGCTGCCTTCCTTACTCGTGCCAGTGCCAATTTAGCCGGTGGGGTGGACATCGAGTACTGGGTGAAGGGGAGTCTTTTCAACGTAAGACGACTCCACGCAAGAACAAAGGTGTCTGCAGCTTCCATTAGTAAACTTCAGTATGCAGACGACCTCACCCTTGTTGCTCACACTGAACACGACCTACAGGAGATCCTAAACACCTACGGACATGCGTATGCGCACTGCGGCCTGGAGGTGAATGTACGTAAGACTCAGATTCTCTTTCAACCTGCCCCAGGTTCAGACACACCTCCACCATCCATCAAGCTTAACGGTAATGCCCTCTCTAATGTTACCCACTTTCGGTATCTCGGATCCCACTTGTCCATCACCGCAGACATCGATGAAGAGATTCAGCACCGGATCAGATGTGCATCTCAAGTCTTTGGCGGACTCCGAAATCGCGTCTTCAGCTGTAGGGAGCTGAAATTATCTACAAAGCTGCACGTATATAGAACAGTGATCCTCCCCACCCTGCTATATGACAGTGAGACATGGGTCACATACAGGAGGCACCTCAAGGCACTTAAAAACTTTCACCAACGTGTCTACGTTCCATCCTCCGAGTTAGCTGGGAAGACATGACAACAAATGCCACTATTCTCACTGACACCAACTGTAGGAGCATCGAGGCTACCATTATCCATGACCAACTACGCTGGACTGGCCATGTTACCCGCATGGACGACAGTAGACTGCCAAAGCAGCTACTTTAAGGTAACTTTACGAATAGTAAACGCCGGCGGGTAACGCCGGCGGGTAACTGAAAAGGTATAAGGATAGTCTTGAAACAAACCCGAAGAAGTGCCAAATCGACCCCCTCACCTGGGACTCGATCACTCCACATCGTAACGCTTGGAGGAGCACCACACGAGAAGGTGTCAATACTTTCGAGTTAGCCCGACTGCAAACCGAGGCAGGTAAGCGTCAACGCCGGAAAGACGCTGCCACCGTCCCTCCCGCACTAGATGCAGCCCTCCAGATGTGCAACGAATGTGGACGACCCTGCCGGTCCCGTATCGGCCTCTTTAGTCATCTCAAAACTCACCAACCTAGGTGACATCCCTAATAACTCATATCATTGTATCACAGCTGGATGCTCGTCATACTCGATTCTGAGTGACGGCAAAGTAGTAGTAGTAGTGTGTGTGTGTGTGTGTGTGTGTGTGTATTATAAAACTAAAAAATCATGTGTAAGGATACAAAACAGTATATAAATATTATATATATATACATATATATATATAATATATATATATATATATATATATATATATATATATATATATATATATATATATATATATATATATATAGTGGTTAGGTTATGTTACCGAAGATTTGTAAAAAGAACCATTAATATTTATGTCAAACCAAACCTAACCTAACCTAACTAATTATGAGTTAGTTTAATATTTATCCTGAAGAACAAAGTGTTACTTGTGATCTGTACATCATAACGTCATCGTTTTGTAACACAAATTTATAAATCATTTATATAAATAAGTATATGCGTACGGCACATGCCTGTAATACAGTATAATGTATACTAACAGCTAAATCAGGTCACCAGCAGGATAACAAAAAAATATCAGACAGATTGGGATAATTGTGAGGTAGTCTGGACGGCCACCTGATAATTTATAGTTAAAGAAAAACTAAAATTATTGGTGAAAACTCGTGGTCTATATTAAACATTAACTGTATTGTTTCTGAATAAATTATTTATCTTTTTTGAATCATAATCATAATAATAAAGAAAACGGATGGTAATAATAACATAAACATCAGTAAATAATCACAAAATTAGATACACGTAGGTAATATATAATATTAACTATTAAAAATCACACAGAGGGGGGGTATTATCATAACATTAACAACGAACAGAACTATGTTAAATTATAACCCCGGACAATCATTGGAGTATACCAAAAAAAAAAAAAAATGAAAAAAGATCGACACCAAAAATATTACCCTCATAATAATATTCCTCTATGGAGATGACTGATGATAAAGATGATGATACTAATGACTAACAAAATTTGCATATCGGCTCACCTGACACTCCCAAGCCCTCACGAACCCTGGTGATGTACGATATGGCGTCTTAACCATGGGTATTGGGCGTAAGGCATTTGGTAAGGAGGGGTGTGGGTGGTGAGGAGGAGTGGGTACAGGGGAGAGGTGTGGGTGGTGAGGAGGAGGACGAGTGGGTACAGGGGAGAGGTGTGGGTGGTGAGGAGGAGTGGGTACAGGGGAGAGGTGTGGGTGGTGAGGAGGAGGACGAGTGGTTACAGGGGAGAGGTGTGGGTGGTGAGGAGGAGGAGGAGTGGGTACAGGGGAGAGGTGTGGGTGGTGAGGAGGAGTAGGAGGGGAGTAGTTAGAGGGGAGGGAGTAGGTGTGGGTAGTGGTTAGGTTAAGGTATTTTTGACTATCTCTCTCTCTCTCTCTCTGTGTCTGTCTCTCTCTCTCTCTCCTACACACACAGAGACACAGGACGATCAATTCTTATAATCAATTAAGCTTTCCTTACGTACATTATATACACTATACTTTCTTCCAGTCTAGTATGTGTTGTTGTAACGGGCGGAGGTACACCACTGATGTTCCAAGATGTCTCGACGCTCAACAAACACACCCTACCATGCCAGTCGGCTCCTGTGTCGCTCAACGCCATTTGTTTACGATTTTTAACGTGGTAGAACTCGTGTTAATAGAAGTTGGAAGAGTGTTAGTGAAGGCTGGACAGTATCATATTTCATGCTGATTTTGTGCCGTTGGTTGTGTGTGTGTGTGTGTGTATGCGTGTGTGTGCGTGTGTGTGTGTGTATAATTAACTAGTGGATATATAGAAAAGAGAGAAAATCTTTTGATTCCTCACTGAAGTTTCTGTCTACCTCTGTCTGTCTCTGTCTGTCTGTCACTCACTAATATCAATCTGTATATCATGATGACAGTATACACACCATCACAGTCGCAGGTGTGAATAAATGCCAATCTGAATTTTCTATGAACAGCTAATCCTTGTTTATACTCATTCCTGGGATAATAATGTTAATATTTCGTAATATTTCCCAACGCAATCTTTTAATGCTCCTACACCTTCCTCGCCACCGTCTCCTGCCGCCACCTGAGATCCCTCGTACCCATACTACCAGGCACTGAACTTTACGACAACAGCCTTAGTCTTACCATTATGCAAAATATAACTCATAGATACGTGTCTGTTTACTCTTTGCGATCTACCTATTATTATCATTATTATTATTATTATTATTATTAATGTTGAGTTATTAATTACAGTATATGTTCGCTTCTGACACCTACAAAACATGTATATTGTTACTGTTATTAACGACAAAATGAGACTTAACTACAGTATGTTGTTCAGTTTGGGACGATTTATTGACGGAGTGCTACAGGTGAGGGAGTGCTGTAGGTGAGGGTGTGCTACAGGTGAGGGTGTGTTGTAGGTGAGGGAGTGTTGTAGGTGAGGGAGTGCTACAGGTGAGGGAGTGCTACAGGTGAGGGAGTGCTGTAGGTGAGGGAGTGCAACAGGTGAGGGAGTGCTACAGGTGAGGGTGTGTTGTAGGTGAGGGAGTGCTACAGGTGAGGGAGTGCTGTAGGTGAGGGAGTGCTACAGGTGAGGGAGTGCTACAGGTGAGGGAGTGCTACAGGTGAGGGAGTGCTACAGGTGAGGGTGTGTTGTAGGTGAGGGAGTGCTGTAGGTGAGGGAGTGTTGTAGGTGAGGGAGTGCTACAGGTGAGGGAGTGCTACAGGTGAGGGTGTGTTGTAGGTGAGGGAGTGCTACAGGTGAGGGAGTGCTACAGGTGAGGGAGTGTTGTAGGTGAGGGAGTGCTACAGGTGAGGGAGTGCTACAGGTGAGGGAGTGTTGTAGGTGAGGGAGTGCTACAGGTGAGGGAGTGCTACAGGTGAGGGAGTGCTACAGGTGAGGGAGTGCTACAGGTGAGGGTGTGTTGTAGGTGAGGGAGTGTTGTAGGTGAGGGAGTGTTGTAGGTGAGGGAGTGCTACAGGTGAGGGAGTGCTACAGGTGAGGGAGTGCTACAGGTGAGGGAGTGTTGTAGGTGAGGGAGTGCTACAGGTGAGGGAGTGCTACAGGTGAGGGAGTGCTACAGGTGAGGGTGTGTTGTAGGTGAGGGAGTGTTGTAGGTGAGGGAGTGTTGTAGGTGAGGGAGTGCTACAGGTGAGGGAGTGCTACAGGTGAGGGAGTGCTACAGGTGAGGGAGTGCTACAGGTGAGGGAGTGCTACAGGTGAGGGAGTGCTGTAGGTGAGGGAGTGCTACAGGTGAGGGAGTGTTGTAGGTGAGGGAGTGTTGTAGGTGAGGGAGTGCTACAGGAGAGGGAGTGCTACAGGAGAGGGAGTGCTACAGGTGAGGGAGTGCTACAGGTGAGGGAGTGCTACAGGTGAGGGAGTGTTGTAGGTGAGGGAGTGCTACAGGGGAGGGAGTGCTACAGGTGAGGGAGTGCTACAGGTGAGGGTGTGTTGTAGGTGAGGGAGTGTTGTAGGTGAGGGAGTGTTGTAGGTGAGGGAGTGCTACAGGTGAGGGAGTGCTACAGGTGAGGGAGTGCTACAGGTGAGGGAGTGCTACAGGTGAGGGAGTGCTACAGGTGAGGGAGTGCTGTAGGTGAGGGAGTGCTACAGGTGAGGGAGTGTTGTAGGTGAGGGAGTGTTGTAGGTGAGGGAGTGCTACAGGAGAGGGAGTGCTACAGGAGAGGGAGTGCTACAGGTGAGGGAGTGCTACAGGTGAGGGAGTGCTACAGGTGAGGGAGTGCTACAGGTGAGGGAGTGCTACAGGTGAGGGAGTGCTACAGGAGAGGGAGTGCTACAGGTGAGGGAGTGCTACAGGTGAGGGAGTGCTACAGGTGAGGGAGTGCTACAGGTGAGGGAGTGTTGTAGGTGAGGGAGTGTTGTAGGTGAGGGAGTGCTACAGGTGAGGGAGTGTTGTAGGTGAGGGAGTGCTACAGGTGAGGGAGTGCTACAGGTGAGGGAGTGCTACAGGTGAGGGAGTGTTGTAGGTGAGGGAGTGCTACAGGTGAGGGAGTGCTACAGGTGAGGGAGTGCTACAGGTGAGGGAGTGTTGTAGGTAAGGGAGTGCTACAGGTGAGGGAGTGTTGTAGGTAAGGGAGTGCTACAGGTGAGGGAGTGCTACAGGTGAGGGAGTGCTACAGGTGAGGGAGTGCTACAGGTGAGGGAGTGCTACAGGTGAGGGAGTGCTACAGGTGAGGGAGTGCTACAGGTGAGGGAGTGTTGTAGGTAAGGGAGTGCTACAGGTGAGGGAGTGCTACAGGTGAGGGTGTGTTGTAGGTGAGGGAGTGTTTTAGGTGAGGGAGTGTTGTAGGTGAGGGAGTGCTACAGGTGAGGGAGTGCTACAGGTGAGGGAGTGTTGTAGGTGAGGGAGTGCTACAGGTGAGGGAGTGTTGTAGGTGAGGGAGTGTTGTAGGTGAAGGAGTGCTACAGGTGAGGGAGTGTTGTAGGTGAGGGAGTGCTACAGGTGAGGGAGTGCTACAGGTGAGGGAGTGCTACAGGTGAGGGAGTGTTGTAGGTGAGGGAGTGCTACAGGTGAGGGAGTGCTACAGGTGAGGGAGTGCTACAGGTGAGGGAGTGTTGTAGGTGAGGGAGTGTTGTAGGTGAGGGAGTGTTGTAGGTGAGGGAGTGCTACAGGTGAGGGAGTGCTGTAGGTGAGGGAGTGCTACAGGTGAGGGAGTGTTGTAGGTGAGGGAGTGCTACAGGTGAGGGAGTGTTGTAGGTGAGGGAGTGTTGTAGGTGAGGGAGTGTTGTAGGTGAGGGAGTGCTACAGGTGAGGGAGTGTTGTAGGTGAGGGAGTGTTGTAGGTGAGGGAGTGTTGTAGGTGAGGGAGTGTTGTAGGTGAGGGAGTGCTACAGGTGAGGGAGTGTTGTAGGTGAGGGAGTGCTACAGGTGAGGGAGTGCTACAGGTGAGGGAGTGTTACAGGTGAGGGAGTGTTACAGGTGAGGGAGTGTTGTAGGTGAGGGAGTGTTGTAGGTGAGGGAGTGCTACAGGTGAGGGAGTGTTGTAGGTGAGGGAGTGTTGTAGGTGAGGGAGTGTTGTAGGTGAGGGAGTGCTACAGGTGAGGGAGTGCTGTAGGTGAGGGAGTGCTACAGGTGAGGGAGTGCTACAGGTGAGGGAGTGTTGTAGGTGAGGGAGTGTTGTAGGTGAGGGAGTGTTGTAGGTGAGGGAGTGCTACAGGTGAGGGAGTGTTGTAGGTGAGGGAGTGCTACAGGTGAGGGAGTGTTGTAGGTGAGGGAGTGCTACAGGTGAGGGAGTGCTACAGGTGAGGGAGTGCTACAGGTGAGGGAGTGTTGTAGGTGAGGGAGTGCTACAGGTGAGGGAGTGCTACAGGTGAGGGAGTGCTACAGGTGAGGGAGTGTTGTAGGTAAGGGAGTGCTACAGGTGAGGGAGTGTTGTAGGTGAGGGAGTGCTACAGGTGAGGGAGTGCTACAGGTGAGGGAGTGCTACAGGTGAGGGAGTGTTGTAGGTGAGGGAGTGCTACAGGTGAGGGAGTGTTGTAGGTAAGGGAGTGCTACAGGTGAGGGAGTGCTACAGGTGAGGGTGTGTTGTAGGTGAGGGAGTGTTTTAGGTGAGGGAGTGTTGTAGGTGAGGGAGTGCTACAGGTGAGGGAGTGCTACAGGTGAGGGAGTGTTGTAGGTGAGGGAGTGCTACAGGTGAGGGAGTGTTGTAGGTGAGGGAGTGTTGTAGGTGAAGGAGTGCTACAGGTGAGGGAGTGTTGTAGGTGAGGGAGTGTTGTAGGTGAGGGAGTGCTACAGGTGAGGGAGTGCTACAGGTGAGGGAGTGCTACAGGTGAGGGAGTGTTGTAGGTGAGGGAGTGCTACAGGTGAGGGAGTGCTACAGGTGAGGGAGTGCTACAGGTGAGGGAGTGTTGTAGGTGAGGGAGTGCTACAGGTGAGGGAGTGCTACAGGTGAGGGAGTGTTGTAGGTGAGGGAGTGTTGTAGGTGAGGGAGTGCTACAGGTGATGGAGTGTTGTAGGTAAGGGAGTGCTACAGGTGAGGGAGTGCTACAGGTGAGGGAGTGCTACAGGTGAGGGAGTGTTGTAGGTGAGGGAGTGCTACAGGTGAGGGAGTGCTACAGGTGAGGGAGTGTTGTAGGTGAGGGAGTGTTGTAGGTGAGGGAGTGTTGTAGGTGAGGGAGTGCTACAGGTGAGGGAGTGCTACAGGTGAGGGAGTGCTACAGGTGAGGGAGTGTTGTAGGTGAGGGAGTGTTGTAGGTGAAGGAGTGCTACAGGTGAGGGAGTGCTACAGGTGAGGGAGTGCTACAGGTGAGGGAGTGCTACAGGTGAGGGAGTGCTACAGGTGAGGGAGTGTTGTAGGTGAGGGAGTGCTACAGGTGAGGGAGTGCTACAGGTGAGGGAGTGTTGTAGGTGAGGGAGTGTTGTAGGTGAGGGAGTGCTACAGGTGATGGAGTGTTGTAGGTAAGGGAGTGCTACAGGTGAGGGAGTGCTACAGGTGAGGGAGTGCTACAGGTGAGGGAGTGTTGTAGGTGAGGGAGTGCTACAGGTGAGGGAGTGCTACAGGTGAGGGAGTGTTGTAGGTGAGGGAGTGCTACAGGTGAGGGAGTGTTGTAGGTGAGGGAGTGCTACAGGTGAGGGAGTGCTACAGGTGAGGGAGTGTTGTAGGTGAGGGAGTGCTACAGGTGATGGAGTGCTACAGGTGAGGGAGTGCTACAGGTGAGGGAGTGTTGTAGGTGAGGGAGTGCTACAGGTGATGGAGTGCTACAGGTGAGGGAGTGCTGTAGGTGAGGGAGTGCTACAGGTGAGGGAGTGCTACAGGTGAGGGAGTGCTACAGGTG
The DNA here is from genome assembly GCA_958450375.1 of Homarus gammarus. NCBI lineage: Eukaryota > Metazoa > Arthropoda > Malacostraca > Decapoda > Nephropidae > Homarus > Homarus gammarus. Next base: position 596,140 of record CAUDMG010002530.1, read on the forward strand.
AGGGAGTGTTGTAGGTGAGGGAGTGCTACAGGTGATGGAGTGCTGCAGGTGATGGAGTGCTACAGGTGAGGGAGTGCTGTAGGTGAGGGAGTGCTACAGGTGATGGAGTGCTACAGGTGAGGGAGTGTTGTAGGTGAGGGAGTGCTACAGGTGAGGGAGTGCTGTAGGTGAGGGAGTGCTACAGGTGAGGGTGTGCTACAGGTGAGGGAGTGCTACAGGTGAGGGTGTGTTGTAGGTGAGGGAGTGCTACAGGTGAGGGAGTGCTACAGGTGAGGGAGTGCTACAGGTGAGGGAGTGCTACAGGTGAGGGAGTGCTACAGGTGAGGGAGTGTTACAGGTGAGGGAGTGCTACAGGTGAGGGAGTGCTACAGGTGAGGGAGTGCTACAGGTGAGGGAGTGTTACAGGTGAGGGAGTGCTGTAGGTGAGGGAGTGTTACAGGTGAGGGAGTGTTGTAGGTGAGGGAGTGTTACGGGTGAGGGAGTGTTGTAGGTGAGGGAGTGTTGTAGGTGAAGGAGTGCTACAGGTGAGGGAGTGCTACAGGTGAGGGAGTGCTACAGGTGAGGGAGTGCTACAGGTGAGGGAGTGCTACAGGTGAGGGAGTGTTGTAGGTGAGGGAGTGCTACAGGTGAGGGAGTGTTACAGGTGAGGGAGTGCTGTAGGTGAGGGAGTGTTACAGGTGAGGGAGTGTTGTAGGTGAGGGAGTTTTACAGGTGAGGGAGTGCTACAGGTGAGGGAGTGTTGTAGGTGAGGGAGTGCTACAGGTGAGGGAGTGTTACAGGTGAGGGAGTGCTACAGGTGAGGGAGTGCTACAGGTGAGGGAGTGTTGTAGGTGAGGGAGTGCTACAGGTGAGGGAGTGTTACAGGTGAGGGAGTGCTACAGGGGAGGGAGTGCTACAGGTGAGGGAGTGCTACAGGTGAGGGAGTGCTGTAGGTGAAGGAGTGCTACAGGTGAGGGAGTGCTGCAGGTGAGGGAGTGCTGCAGGTGAGGGAGTGCTGTAGGCGAGGGAGTGCTGTAGGCGAGGGAGTGCTACAGGTGAGGGAGCGCTACAGGTGAGGGAGTGCTACAGGTGAGGGAGTGCTGTAGGTGAGGGAGTGCTGTAGGTGAGGGAGTGCTACAGGTGAGGGAGTGCTATAGGTGAGGGAGTGCTACAGGTGAAGGAGTGTTGTCTCATATACCTGGCGATGTTTCTAGTGCAACATACAGAGTGAACAGAAGACTGGAGAGAGATATAGGGCAGACCAATAGGAAAAGAGAGACATTTAACGTTACCAGTAATACTTAGTGTAGACAGGAGACTGGTGATACTTATAGGTCAGTTCCTTGAGAGAAGAGGAGAAGCAAGAGGAGGAAGAAGAGGAGGAAGAAGAAGAGGAAGAAGAAGAAGAAGAAGAGGAGGAGGAAGAAGAAGAAGAGAGGAGGAGGAAGAATAAAAGGAGGAGAAGAAAGAAAAAGAAGGGAGGAAGAGGAAGAAGAAAGAAAGGAGGAGGAGAAGGAGGATTAAATAAGACAATCCCAAAACCATCATAAATGACAAGATAACTAGCGATATTTACCGTGCTGATGTGAAGGGATGGCGACCTCTTTGATTATGATAATAATAACAACAATAACAATAACAATAATAATAACAATATCAATAACAATAACAACAACAACAACAACAACAACAATAATAATAATAATAATAACAATAACAACAATAATAATAATAATAATAATAACAACAACAACAACAATAAAAATAATACCAATAATAATAATAATTATAATAACAATAACAACAATAACAACAACAACAACAACAACAATAATAATAATAATAATAATAATAATTATAATAATTATAATAATAACAATTATAATAATTATAATAATAACAACAATAACAATAACAATAATAATAATAATAATAATAATAATAATAATTACAACAACAACAAAAACAATAATAATAATAATAATAATAATGATAATAATAATGATATAATAATAAAAATAATAACAATGATAATAATAATAATAATAATAATAATATTGATAATAATAATAATTATAACAATAACAATAACAACAATAATAATAATAATAATAATAATATTAATGATAATGATAATGATAATAATGATAATAATAATAATAATAATATTAATAATAATATTATTAATAATAATAATAATAATATTAATAATAACAACAACAACATCAAAAACAACGATAATGATAATGATAATAATAATAATAATGATAATAATAATAATAATAATAATACCAAAAAGTCAGTGTGGGTAAAATAATAAATGGGAATACAATCCTTGGCGATGTGTAATGGGCAGATCCGTGTTAGTGGGTAAAAATGGCCAACAGTGGTGAGCATTAGTGTGGACTGATCTGCGGTGTGTGGCCTCTCCTCCTCCTACTTCCTCCACAAATTACCTTAATAATGGGCATCAGGAGAGACTCGGGTAAGCACTTAACTCCGTGTGGTCTACAGTTTTAAGAATATGACCCAGAGTCAACAAGGTGTGTGTGTGTGTGTAGGGTGGGGGTGGGGGGGTAGAGGGAGGTGAGGGGGTAGTGGGGGGATCTGTGTGTGTGTGTGTGTGGAAGGAGCGGAGGAGGTAATGGTGGTTCTGGTAAAGTTGTGGTGGTTGTGGTTGTAGGGGATTGTTTGAGATTATTGATGTGATGATTGTGGTAGTTGTGGTATGTTATGGTTGTGAATGTTTGCCAATCAAAGTGGTATTGGTTGTGGTAGTTGTTGATGATGATAGTGTTGGTTGTAGTGGTGGTGGTGGATGCGATAGTGCTGGTTGTAGTGGTGGTGGTGGTGGAAAAGGTGATTAGTGGTGGTGTAGATCGTGGAGACGTAACAATAACCTACCGGGGAGAGAGAGAGAGAGAGAGAGAGAGAGAGAGAGAGAGAGAGAGAGGAAACTGCTCTCCACGTCATCCCTAAAGCTAAATGGTCTGTAAGATATGTAAATAAAATTCGCTAAAACACACAAAAAAAAACCACACGAAAAAAGACAATAAATTACAACAAAATACAAAAAATCAATAAAACATAATATAACTCAAGAAAAGATAAAAACAATAAAACACAAAAAACGTCATACAACACAAAATTACATAACAAAACTCAATGAAATCAATAAAACGAAATAAATAGAAATAAAACGGAATAAAACGCAGTTTATGTTGATATTAAAATGTATTGCTGACCTTCAACAGCTAAGGTCATTACGTACACTCGCACCAAAAAGTATCGGTGCAGGGTGTGATAGACGACTTCCGAAACGATACATATACACTGTGATATGTCGGGAAGGTTGGTAAGTGTATCCTCATACCCCCCCCCCCCCCTCCACTAGGTGTTGCCAGATGGCTGACAATCAGTGTGTTTGTTTCCTCTTTTCGGATTGTTGCTTTGTGGCGACTGAATGATGAGCGAGGGTTCGGTCTCGGTGAACGTGGGTATAAAACAGAGGCAATATGAAGCAGTAGAGATCTACACATGCCAGACGACATGGAAACCTTAGAGGGAACACGAGGAGCGAGTATTGCTCTTCATAACGAAGGGTTCGGCGTTACAGATATTAGCCAGCGGGGTGTCCACAGGAACACTGCTGCACCATGGATTCGGCGATACCTCGAAACGTATATACTGTGGTGGGGGGGGGGGGGGGGTCCGATAACCAAGCCATCACTTATCCTGGCTCCGGGTACAGTCTCACCCAAAAGTTCGTTAAATCTTCCAGCCAGCTATTGCTGCACTGCCTGCCTCAGATGTACCAACCAGAACATGAAACCAATACGAATGAATCTAAAGGTTCGAAGTAATAGACTCAAGTTCATACATCTGAAGCAAGTAGTGCGGCAATATCTGGCTGGGAGAGTTAACCAACTTTTGGGTGAGACTGTATGTAATTACATATGTATGGTCTACCTACCTCCCTATATGACTTACCTACCTCCCTATTTGACCTACCTCCGTATATGACCTACCTACCTCCCTATATGACCTACCTACCTCCGTATATGACCTACCTCCCTATATGACCTACCTACCTCGCTATATAATATACCTCTTCATGTCTCTTATAACGCATCGTACACTTAACGGCTTTCATACCGTCGCCACAAGAGCGTCTGTCTCTTTCTCCAGGGCCGGCAGTATACCCTCGGCAGCACACACGGTCAAAAGCGCCAAGCAGTCCCTTCCACTCTGTAATTGCGCTTATGCAAGTTTCGCCAGACGACCGTTCGCTCACTTATGTCTGTATCACAATTAACTATTTATGTTATATTGTGATTAATTTCTTCTGTCTCCATCAGAGTTAATTCAGGAACATATTAACTTTAATGGGGTTATGATATTATTCTACAGGTATTTAAAGAGAATATACGTGAATATCTTGGGAAATATCTTGATATATACCTGAATATACGTTAATATATTGGAAGATATCTTGATATATACCTGAATATACGTTAATATATTGGAAGATGCGCAAATCTACTAAAAGATACCTGAATATATATGTGAGTATATAACTGAATATACTTGAATATACCTGAATACATACCTTAATATACAGGAATATATCTGTATATACCTGAATTTATCTGAATATACTTGACTATACGTAAATATACTCAAATATACGTGAATATATGCAAAATATGACTAAATTTACCATAATAGGAACATTTGGCGCTTGAGGTGTGTGTGAGTATAGTAACGCGGCTTTAATCCCTGATCATTACGTTAATATAATTGTTTTTTGTAAAGTGTTAATGAATAGATTTAACATTGTAAGCGTCTTGGTGGAGTTAATTTTTATTATTATTGAAGTGAAAAGTGGATGTAAAAGATGAATGATATATTAAAAAAAATTATAAATAAAATAAAAATAACAACTTTGAAATGTTTTTTATAATGGAATTAATTATTTTTTTTTAAACAAACCTTTAAAAAAATATCAAAATTTCTCTTTGCAAAGAATTAATAGGAATTATATTTACGAGAATATAAAGAAGAAAATCGTCTATAGGTCAATTAACGAGGAAAATTTCATCCTACTAAAACATTAATATAATTTTATCATCATTTTGACCTGTCTCTTTGATTGTCTGTCTGTCTGTCTGTCTCTGGCTATCTGTTCTGTCTGTTTGTCTGTCTGACTGTCTGTCTGTCGCTCGTCCTGAAATTTAAGATACACTGGAGGTCTTTGATATGAGTATGCCCCATAGATATCGCCAGTGTGTGTCAATAAGGGTATGCCTCTTAGATATCGCCAGTGTGTGTCAATAAGGGTATGCCCCATAGATATAGCCAGTGTGTGTCAATAAGGATATGCTTCATAGATATCGCCAGTGTGTGTCAATAAGGGTATGCCTCATAGATATCGCCAGTGTGTATCAATAAGGGTATGCCTCATAGATATCGCCAGTGTGTGTCAATAAGGGTATGCTTCATAGATATCGCCAGTGTGTGTCAATAAGGGTATGCCTCATAGATATCGCCAGTGTTTCAATAAGATTATGCCTCATAGATATCGCCAGTGTCTGTCAATAAGGGTATGCCTCATAGATATCGCCAGTGTGTGTCAATAAGAGCATGCCTCATAGATATCGCCAGTGTGTGTCAATAAGGAAGACATATTTCGTTAGTATAAAAGCCAATTAAATATCGCTAATGTGTATCAATAAATGTACGTTCGTGAGATATCGTTAAAATGTAAGAATAAACGCGTAACGAATTAGCTATCGTCACGGTATACTACCCTTCAGATATCGCGAGTGTGCATTGATCATCTTAATATCCAGTAAATGTCGCCCGTCTTTTGGCAGATACTATGAAGATATCATTATTACTTGTCCTGTAGTAAAACATATGAGAGAGAGAGATGTCGTTGAGACAGTGTTGACCGCTACAGGTTTAATATTTTTTGTATTTATTTTAGGAAATGCCCGCTAGATATCGCTAGTGTGCGTTGATATAAATATGCCCATTAGATGTCTCCTGCGTGCGTTGATATAAGTATACCCGCTAAATATCGTCAGTGTTCATTGATATGAGTATGCCCGCTAAATATCGCTAGTGTGCGTTGATATAAGTATGCCCATTAGATGTCGCCTGCGTGCGTTGATATAAGTATGCCCGCTAAATCTCGCCAGTGTTCATTGATATGAGTATGCCCGCTAAATATGGCCAGTGTTCATTGATATGAGTATGCCCGCTAAATATCGCCAGTGTTCATTGATATGAGTATGCCCGCTAAATCTCGCCAGTGTTCATTGATATGAGTATGCCCGCTAAATATCGCCAGTGTTCATTGATATGAGTATGCCCGCTAAATATCGCCAGTGTTTATCGCTAAGGGAATGATCGCAAAATATCGTCAATTGTGTCGCTAAAGATATAGGTTCTAGATATCGCTATAATATTCAGACATAAAGACAGAAGATATTGCTCCTATTTCTCGTTCGGGCAGATACCACATGATATCGTCTCTGTATGCGTTATCATATCACCTTTTATTATAAAATAATGGGTACCACTTGTAATCGATATTGGAAAAAATGACCTCTCGGACACCTGCCCTGCATTTTCATTATCAATAACATAATAATCGCCTTAGTTTACCCTAAAGATATCGTTCGTAATCAGCGATATATAGGCTACTGTACACGTCCCCTAGATATCGTCTCTAATTGAAATAAAGACTCTGAGATGCAATATCACCCAACCTGTTAATATGATATCAGCCATATAATAATGAAAACAAAAGTATATTTCCACTAGATATCGCTAGCATATTAACAAAGAGTATGATAATATCGCCCTCATATAGACGAGATATTACCGCTAAATATCGTACTCGTTAATACACACTTTAATCGCCTGATGTCACCCACACTTTAACAACGGCTATTGAAGTAGGGATCACCTGAAGAATCACCACCCCAGATTATTTCACCGAAAGACTAACCTAACCTAACCTAGCCTAACCTAACCTAGCCTAACCTAACCCAACTTATTTCACCTAAAGATTAACCACCCTAACACTGTTTGGGGGATGAGGTTAGGTTAGGATGGGTTAGGTTAGGCTGGGTTAGGATGGGTTAGGTTAGGCTGGGTTAGGTTAGGCTGGGTTAGGTTAGGTTAGGTTGGGTTAGGTTAGGTTGATCTTTGGGTGAAATAATCTGGGGTGGTGATTCTTCAGGTGATATAACACTAGAATATCGTTTTTTTTAAGGAAAGAAATAATTGCCTAATGTCGTCAACATGGTCAGGCAGAGTTAGACCGCTAGATATCTCTTACATTTCAGAAACGGTTATCACCACAAGAAATCGTCTTTGTTTTATTGAAGGTTATGACAGTAAGATATCGCCTGTGGTAATAATGATGATAAGACGACAAGATATCGCCTGCGGTGATAATTATCATAAGACGGTGCGATGCCGCCTGTGGTGATAATGTGAGTAAGATGGCAAGATATCGTCTGGGTAGTATATACTGTACCTTAAGCGATCGTTTAAAATTTTAAATAAAAAAATAACCACGTAATATCACTCAAATAACCTCGTGATGAGTATGAGCGCTATAGATATCGCCTGTCACCGACGATTAAGGACCTGACACCGGAATATCGTCCGGAGCAAGACAAAAAATTATATACAGATATCGTCTGTAGCCTAAATGATATTGATAATAATAAAGGCCACATCTAATATGAATCAGCTCGATTTTGGGGAGTCTCATAAGATGTTGTAGCTCGCTAGGCAACCATAAATTAAAGGACTGACCTGCATTTCATAGTAATTTTTATTTTTAGTTATAGTTATTATTTTTCAATCCTTTTTCAAGCATAAGTTTATACATTGCATTATTCTCAAATTATTACCAAACTCAGGTGGAAGAGACAGGTGCTCTTAATATGTGGATTAGTGAGAAGATCATTTTAGAATTTATAATTACCACAATCCATCGTTCACTGGTTTAGGGTTGAATTACCTTAGCTTTAACCATAAATTATATGTGGTTTTTAGTATCAAGACTAATTAATGGTGTATATAACGTTGTTCTGATTAACCTATAATCATGAAGAGATTAATTAATTGTTTAGTTAATTTGTAAAAAACGTCTTCCCATGTGAATGTGAATTAGGAATTACTTTTCACCTGATCAATAAACATCCTAACCGAACCTAACCTAACCTAACCTAACCTAGCCAAACCTAACCTAACCCTCCAGGTAACGTTAGCTGATAAGCCATAGTACACATCTCTGTCTGTCTTTCTGTCTGTCTGTCTGTCTGTCTGTGAATAAAGTGACACAAGATACAGGTAACGAATCTGTCCATTCTATCTTTACTGCTTATCTTTCTTGCAAACACACACACACACACACACACACACACACACCCACACACCCACACCCACACACACCCACACACACACACACCACAACAAGCATAAAACAAACAAAATATTTCTACATTTTCTCGTTAACTTAAGTGGAGTAAAAATCTTATCACGTAAATAACACCACCAACCAGTGCATGTTTGGGGGTGGCATCGTCCGTCCCTGTATACTTTATGGCGTGACCTAGAGACCCACGGCGCCAATTCCTATGTAATGGGGCATCAGGTCATCCAGACACAAGGGCCATAAATATACCTGGAGACTGTCAACATGCTAATAAATATGAAGGATTATATTATAGCATAAAAAAATATGTCTGTGTGCGATCATCAGGATGGGAAACATTACCTGTCTGTCTGTCTGTCTGTCTGTCTGTCTGTTTTTCTATTTGTTTGTTTAGTTTTTGGTTAGTTAGTCACCTTGTCGGTCTGTGTGTCTGTCGGTCTGTGTGTCTGTCGGTCTGTGTGTCTGTCGGTCTGTGGGTCTGTCGGTCTGTATGTCTGTCGGTCTGTGTGTCTGTCGGTCTGTGTGTCTGTCGGTCTGTGTCTCTGTCGGGCTGTGTGTCTGTCGGGCTGTGTGTCTGTCGGTCTGTGTGTCTGTCGGCCTGTGTGTCTGTCGGTCTGTGTGTCTGTCGGTCTGTGAGTCTGTCGGTCTGTGAGTCTGTCGGTCTGTGAGTCTGTCAGTCTGTGAGTCTGTCGGTCTGTGTGTCTGTCAGTCTGTGTGTCTGTCGGTCTGTGAGTCTGTCGGTCTGTGTGTCTGTCGGTCTGCGAGTCTGTCGGTCTGTGTGTCTGTCTGTTTGCAGTGCTGTGTCTGTCTGTTTGCAGTGCTGTGTCTGTCTGTTTGCAGTGCTGTGTCTGTCTGTTTGCAGTGCTGTGTCTGTCTGTTTGCAGTGCTGTATCTGTCTGTTTGCAGTGCTGTGTCTGTCTGTTTGTAGTGCTGTGTCTGTCTGTTTGCAGTGCTGTGTCTGTCTGTTTGCAGTGCTGTATCTGTCTGTTTGCAGTGCTGTGTCTGTCTGTTTGCAGTGCTGTATCTGTCTGTTTGCAGTGCTGTATCTGTCTGTTTGCAGTGCTGTATCTGTCTGTTTGCAGTGCTGTGTCTGTCTGTTTGCAGTGCTGTATCTGTCTGTTTGCAGTGCTGTGTCTGTCTGTTTGCAGTGCTGTATCTGTCTGTTTGCAGTGCTGTGTCTGTCTGTTTGCAGTGCTGTGTCTGTCTGTGTATCTGTACGTTTCTGTCTCTCTTAATTTCCTTTATATTTTTTTCTGTTTACATCTCTCTCTCTCTCTCTCTCTCTCTCTCTCTCTCCCTATTACTCTCTCCCTAATCCCTCTCCACTCATCCCTTTTCTTATTCCCTCCAGTTATGTTTTTAATTTTTCTCTTCCCTTTACCCATTTCTCTTTCCCTTCCCTTCCTTACCTCTCCCTCTTTCCCTTTATCCCTCCCTCCTTCCTTCCCTCCCTCCCTCCTTCCTTCCCACCAGCTACTCTTCCTTTTCTTAATTGGGCAACATGTACACGTAATTATACACACATACACGAATATACACATATATGCACAAAATGCACATATATACACAAATATACACAATATGCACACATACACACTAGTATACATGAAGATTGGCTAAGAACCGTCAAGGGGTTTGAGTGACAAGTCATTAAGGAACTATTTAACATAAAACCATTAGTGATTATAATAAAAAAATAATAATAGTCTGACGTTGCTTTTAAAACACGATTATAGAGTTAATGTGTTGGAGGTATACGACTGTCTTTGGCAACCATATTTGTTAATGGCAAAATGTGGTTTACAGTGTGTGTGTGTGTGTGTGTGTGTGTGTGTGAGACTAGTAGGTGACAGGGGTTTTGGGGACTGTGTTCTGTTTACAGTATGACATAAAAGCTATTTCGGTAAATTGGTGTTGTAGTTGTTGTTCTTGTTATTGTTGTTAAAGTTCTTGTTATTATTATTATTATTATTATTGTTATTATTATTATTATTCAACAATATTATGATTGTAAAATAATATCACTGATATCATTATAATCAAAATATATTGATATACTGTAAACATCACAATTATAACAACAACAACAATAATAATAATAATAATAATAATAATAATAATAATTATACATAACCACCATCATTATAATAAGTACTGTACCTTATAACACAAATGGCCACCGTCACTAATATTTCTGCTATAAACAGTAATTGACAACTATTATGATGTCCATGTATTACGGCCAATAATGTCATCACTAGAGGGAGAGATGAGAGACATGCAGTGAGAGATGAGAGACATGCAGTGAGAGTTGAGACACATGCAGTGAGAGATGAGAGACATGGAATGAGAGATGAGAGACATGCAGGGAGAGATGAGAGACATGCAGTGAGAGATGAGAGACATGGAATGAGACATGAGAGACATGCAGTGAGAGATGAGAGACATGCAGGGAGAGATGAGAGACATGCAAGGAGAGATGAGAGACATGCAGTGAGAGATGAGAGACATGGAATGAGAGATGAGAGACATGCAGTGAGAGATGAGAGACATGCAGTGAGAGATGAGAGACATGCAGTGAGAGATGAGAGACATGCAGTGAGAGATGAGAGACGTAGAGTGAGAGATGAGAGACATGCAGTGAGAGATGAGAGACATGCAGTGAGAGATGAGAGACATGGAATGAGAGATGAGAGACATGCAGGGAGAGATGAGAGACATGCAGTGAGAGATGAGAGACATGCAGTGAGAGATGAGAGACGTAGAGTGAGAGATGAGAGACATGCAGTGAGAGATGAGAGACATGGAATGAGAGATGAGAGACATGCAGGGAGAGATGAGAGACATGCAGTGAGAGATGAGAGAATTGCAGTGAGAGATGAGAGACATGGAATGAGAGATGAGAGACATGCAGGGAGAGATGAGACACATGCAGTGAGAGATGAGAGACATGCAGGGAGAGATGAGAGACATGCAGGGAGAGATGAGAGACATGCAGTGAGAGATGAGAGACATGGAATGAGAGATGAGAGACATGCAGGGAGAGATGAGAGACATGCAGTGAGAGATGAGAGACATGGAATGAGAGATGAGACATGCAGGGAGAGATGAGAGACATGCAGTGAGAGATGAGAGACGTAGAGTGAGAGATGAGAGACATGCCGTGAGAGATGAGAGACATGCAGTGAGAGATGAGAGACATGCAGTGAGAGATGAGAGACATGCAGTGAGAGATGAGAGACGTAGAGTGAGAGATGAGAGACATGCAGTGAGAGATGAGAGACATGCAGTGAGAGATGAGAGACATGGAATGAGAGATGAGAGACATGCAGGGAGAGATGAGAGACATGCAGTGAGAGATGAGAGACATGCAGTGAGAGATGAGAGACGTAGAGTGAGAGATGAGAGACATGCAGTGAGAGATGAGAGACATGGAATGAGAGATGAGAGACATGCAGGGAGAGATGAGAGACATGCAGTGAGAGATGAGAGAATTGCAGTGAGAGATGAGAGACATGGAATGAGAGATGAGAGACATGCAGGGAGAGATGAGACACATGCAGTGAGAGATGAGAGACATGCAGGGAGAGATGAGAGACATGCAGGGAGAGATGAGAGACATGCAGTGAGAGATGAGAGACATGGAATGAGAGATGAGAGACATGCAGGGAGAGATGAGAGACATGCAGTGAGAGATGAGAGACATGGAATGAGAGATGAGACATGCAGGGAGAGATGAGAGACATGCAGTGAGAGATGAGAGACGTAGAGTGAGAGATGAGAGACATGCCGTGAGAGATGAGAGACATGCAGTGAGAGATGTAGAGTGAGAGATGAGAGACATGCAGTTAGAGATGAGAGACGTAGAGTGAGAGATGAGAGACATGCAGTGAGAGATGAGACACAGAGTGAGAGATAAGAGACATAAAATGAGAGATAAGAGACATGCAGTGAGATGAGAGACGTAGAGTGAGAGATGAGAGACATGCAGTTAGAGATGAGAGACATGCAGTGAGATGAGAGACATAGAGTGAGAGATGAAAGACGTAGAGTGAGAGATGAGAGACGTAGAGTGAGAGATGAGAGACATGCAGTGAGATGAGAGACATAGAGTGAGAGATGAGAGACGTAGAGTGAGAGATGAGAGACGTAGAGTGAGAGGTGAGAGACATGCAGTGAGATGAGAGACGTAGAGTGAGAGGCGAGAGACATGCAGTGAGATGAGAGACGTAGAGTGAGAGATGAGAGACGTAGAGTGAGAGATGGGAGACGTAGAGTGAGAGATGAGAGGCCAGAACATGCATTTGTCTCCTGATCTAAATGTACTAATTTGCATGTGGGTCTAATTGGTTGTTTGTGAAGGCCAGGTATTACCCGAGTTCACCTTAATGAGCACAGGTAAAGGCCGCCGCCGCCATCTAATATAACTATAGTATTTCTTATTTCTTAAGACAGATGTTTTTTGTTTTTTCTATGGGAAAATAATATGGCTTTATTATTTTCTTAATGCCAAAGCCCTTTCCTGACACACACGATATATATATATATATATATATATATATATATATAAGACCGTTAATTCTACTTTATTATAAACGTAATTACCGACAGCCGTAATAAATAACGCAGCATAAGTTAACTTTACTACCCTGTAAATCACCAACATTACCATAAGTCTTACTCGTATATAATAAATGGCCATCTTGTTTGCTTTGTGCAGTAATTCTTCTGCCTGTAGCTGACTCAGTTTACCACCGGGAAAATGACTTATTTATTATATCGATTAAAGAAAAGGAGAGTCTTCTTTACGGGTTCTAACGTCTCTGATGAAAACTTTGGGGATGTAGACTACTAGGAACTATGGACAAGAGTGGCTGCACGGTTATCCTTTCCTGGTCCTATTATTTCTCTTCTAAAACACACGCTATTTTATATCTTCAGAATAATAATGGCACCAAAAGCAGCCCTTGATGGACGCCATTATATATGGCCTACTAAGTGATATTAGTTTCACATAAAGATAACAACAGCGGCTCCATTAGGACAACATTACTTATATTGATTGATTGATTGGAACAATTTATTTAGCCAGAGTAATACCGATACAAAGTCACCAATAACAACAATATTGACATGGCTATAGTGAGAGGCGGGGTAGCACTTGATAAATATTGTACATTTATCTCAAGGAAATTCATGTACTGCATCATTACTTATATGTTACAGAAAATACCTCGTGCATATTCTGAATAGGAGAGGGTCTGGACGCAACCCTTGGAGAACTCCGTCAAATGAGGGATAGAGAGAAGAACAGTTTTGATAACTCATAATAATTGTGGTTTTAGTATTAGTGATGAGCTGTATAGGGTATGCGGTACAGAGAATAATATTCTAATTTATTTTTTATTTAATAGTGAGTCTAGACATTGCAATTTGTGCTACAGGGGAGGAAATTCCGCTATATTCAGAATAAGTAATGTTCTAAGTCAATCTTCAAAAGGACACCATTACATAATTGCTAGAAAAAGGCATAATTTCTGTATATAATCCAAAATTGGTAACCATAATATCATATTTATATGTTCACATAAAGACAGACCCTCAAGTGAGCCTCGCACGCCGCCTTTTGTTACGCCCGATGGAAGATTAACAACCAAATAACGTGTCCATAGTTACAACGGCACGACAACCACACATTAATAACAGTGTTACAGCGATGCGCCTTGTAGTGAACTCTTATAGCGGAATATTAAGTGGAATATAAAGTAGTCTATTAGAAGCTGAAAATGCATTGGTAGATTGTATTGTTAATGAACCAATAATATAGGTAATTAATTACTGAATAAGTTACATTATAATAGGTTTGGGGTGAGTTAAAGTTTGTGGGACAGAAATATTTTAGTTGTCAAATACATAGGAAATTAATCTTCAGAATTGTAGCTTGGTGTAGGAAATTTATTACTCATAGATTAACATAGAAGTTTATTCAGGCACTGGGAGTTAATAGTTGTGTTTACTTAATGGAATATAAAGACGATAATAGAGGGAAGGTGAGTTTATAGTGCATTATTATACCGCTGTTTATGACTCATCACACACACACACACACACACAAAGACTGTCATCACGCACTTACCTCTGGTTCTGGTGTAGCTCCCTTGGGGTGGATTTGACCAGGTGTGTCATGTATGTATTTGGTGATGTGACACACACTTGGCTCCCCTTACACCCTGACTCTTCTGAGAAGGTGTGTAGGATACAGGGAGTCACTTGTGTTCCTCTAACAGGTGTTCTTGAGTCTGTTGCCTTTTTATTGAACTTTTACCTATCGCGGTGTTTTGATATTTCTAACAGGTGTATAACGACAGGTGTTTGTCTATAGCTGGTTAACACGGGTCTGGTTTACTTATAGTAGAAACGGTTTATCAGATTTAACACGTGGCTGTCTAACACAATCGGCTGTAGTTGATATTCTTTAGTCTGACTTGATACCTAACTCCCTCTAACAGGGCTACAGTTAGTTACATTATTTCCTTCTAATGTCTACCAGGTGATTGTCTACGTGTCTACGCACAGGTGAAAATTGTTTAATTAATTTACCTTTGTACATTACTGGTTCTCATACATATGTCTGGCTCTTACTTGATATGTCTAACGCGGTTACTGATAATTCCATATCTGTTTTTACAAGAATATTCTGTAGTTAATTGCCGCTAAAGCCAGAACTTATTAAAGTCTTCAATCAGATGTTCACAGGTGTTTCAACAGTGCAAGTGTTTTGTGAATTAGTTACCGGTTAAGGCAATACTTGTCTCTATTACTGTCTTCTGCTCGATGTTTATGGGTCTTTAAACACGACAGGTATTTAAAGAGTACAATGCCGCCCCAACACACACCTGTAAATCACCGGCTATTGTCATCGAGCGTCTTAATTTAGGAATTTTCCTTAAAGTGTGAATGGCGGAGACAGGTCCTTAAAGACTCACTAAAACACTGTCCACACTATCAGCTATTACTGTTTGTTTCCATGTTTTAAAGCACTGTTTAACATGTGTTTACCCGTGACTATACTATATACCTTTTTCTCTTATAGGTTAATAATTTTCCGCCACGAAATATAAATCAGTTTGTCTACAATCCCCTTTATGTATCACCTTTTTTTTAAATAAGGAATAATACATACGAAATCACTTCATCTTTTCAATACATTTTGTGTGAGTGTCCGTGAGATTATTTGTGAGAGTATGCATGTATGTGTGTGTATGTGAGTCTGTGTACGTGTGTGTATCACTTCCAGTAATACATTTGTACACTGTTCATCAGTTGTACACCATGACCCGTGCGAGGTTCTAGGCGTGGATGTGTATGTGTATAAATTTCTCACAAGGTATTAAAATGTTGTTTACTACCAGACATCGCCCACACCGTCCGCTTAAATGCGTTCGCTAGTACAGGAAACATGTCACCACTCCGCCAGCACCAGGAAAACCCACTGATAACTAAGACAAATCCAGGAAACTCGCCGACGAGGAAACAAATGAGGCAAAAATCAGCTTAAACACCGATCGTCTTTTTTTTTCCAAACCCGAATTGACTTTCTTGTAGTTAATCTGGGTTAGCAGCGTCAGATTGGATGGCTGAGTGGTGACGTGGATGACGGGGGGACGCTGGCGGCTGAGGAGCTCTTCTGGATGAATGGTTGAGCGTGGGGGGGAGGGGGGGCCAGGGGGAGGGGGAGGCGACATACGCACACACGACGGCCACGCACACGGAGTCGAGGTACACACAGGTGACGCTCACATGGGTAGGTGCACCCAGCTCGAAGGGCGAACCAACACTGCCCGTGGATGCTGTCCCAGCTTACTCTACCCCGACCTGCTGGGGGCGGGGCATCCTAGCTGAGGCGGGGCTTCCTAGCTAAGGCAAGGCATACTAGTTGGGGCGGGGCATCCTAGATGGGAGTGCGACACACTAGTTACTAGTTAGGGCGGGGTATCCTATCTAGGGTAGGGCATGGGCTGGGTTGGGGTACCATAGTTAAGAGTGAGGCATCCTAGCTAATAGTGGGGTACCATACTTAAGAATGGGGCATCCTAGCTAAGAGTGAGGCACCATAGTTAAGAGTGGGGCATCCTAACTAAGAGTGGGGTACCATAGTTAAGAGTGGGGCATCTTAACTGGGATGAGGAATTTATAGCTGGGAGGGGCATTACTCTCTGGGGGCATGACTAGCTAGGACTGGCCATGACTAGCTGGGTCGGGGCAGTGTTACTTGGGGGGACATAACTAGCTGGGGCGGGGCATAGCTGGGGCTGGCCATGACTAGCTGGGTCGGGGCATTACTAGCTGGGGAATTACTATCTGGGGCGGGGCATAGCTAACTGGGGCTGGACATTATTAGCTGAGGAGGGGTATAGCTATATGTGGTTGGGGGCATTACAAGCTGTGGCATTACTAGCTGGGGCGACGCATAATTGCCTAGGCAGGTAATGACTTGCTGTGGAAGGGCATGACTAGCTAGGGGGCATTACTAGCTGTTGCGGGGCATAATTAGCTGGGATGGGGGTATTTTTGTCTCTTTCTCACTCTGTTATTTAGTCCTGCGTGTCTGTCCTCTCTCTCTGTCTTTCTTACACACACACACACACACACACACACACACAGTACAACTAGGTCATTTGGAGTCCCTAAAATTAAATATGCAAATTAAATAGATCTATAAAATTTAGCTATCAACAACCAGGTCATGGACTCAAGGGGTTAACTCATCGTACTCAAGGGGTTTACTCATCGTACTCAAGGGGTTAAATCATCGTACTCAAAAGAATAAATTACCCAACTCAAAACTCATCGCACTCAAGGTTCTAAATCATCGTACTCAAGGGGTTAAATCATAGTTTTCAAGGGGTTAACTAATCGTACTCAAGAGATTAACTCATCGTACTCAGGGGGTTAAATCATAGTTCTCAAGGGGTGAACTAATAGTACTCAAGGGGTTAACTCATTGTTCTCAAAGGTTAACCCATTATACTAACGCAATTAACTCATCTTACTCAATAGGCTAACTCATCATACTCAAGGGGTTAAATAATCGTACTCAAGGGTTAAACCCATCATAATAATGGGGTTAACTCATCGTACTCAAGAGGCAAAATCATCGTACTCAAGGGGCTATAATAACCGCTTTTGCTTGATTTCTTTAAATTATTCGATCTCTTACCTGCAAACTTAACGATTGCAAATATACTGAGAATATCCGGGAATACTGTGCTCAGGATACGTAGACAATGTGCTGTTGACTTTACTAAGATCCGTGTGTTCTGTGTCCATAAACAGCCGCGTTGACTGTTTGTTTACATGTGTGTGTGTGTGTGTGTCTTTGGTACACCTGCTACAGAATTTATTTGCAAGATGGGCTCTGATGGTTGTCAAAGTGAACACGGTAGATCCTATTGTCTCGGTATGGTTGTCAAAATCCTTCGTCTGTTGTGTTGTATTGTCTAGCAAAAAAAAAATGCAGACACTTTTTGTAGCTAGTACACATTCACCTCAAGGACGAAATGTGCATACGCATCTCCATTGGGGTTCAGGATCTTCTGTAGGTCGCGTTCAGTGTGAGCGAGGTGGGTAATGTCATCTGCTTACTGAAGTTCAGTGGTGGAGGCGGCCGACACTTAGTTCCTGCCTGAAGTCGTCTTATGTTGAAAGGTCCCTTCATCCGGTTACTGGATGTCCACCCCGCCGGCTAAATTGGCACTAACATGAATAAGGAAGGCAGCTATGAAAATGGAAAAGAGAGTTGTTGCCAGTACGCATCCTTGTTTTACCCCCGTTTGTATGGGGAGGAATCCAGAATGGGTGCCATTGTGCAGGACACTGCCGTTCATGCCAACTTGGAGTTGTCTCACAATGGCGATGTATTTTGGAGGACATCCAAAATAGCCAGAGGGCTTCCCTGCTGACCGAGTCGAAGGACTTAGTTAAGTCGATGAAGGCTACGAGTATGTACAAGTCACCACGTTGTTCTCTGCCCTTTTCCTGTATGTGGCGGGCAGCAAAGATCATGTCACTGGTGCCCTGTGATGGCCTAAAGCTACATTGAGATTCAGGGAGGAATTTTTCCGCCTTAGGATAAAGTCTGCTTAGGAGTACTCGGGCGATAATCTTGCCACCTATGGACAACAGCGAGATCCCGAGGTAGTTGCCACAGTCTGACCGTGGAGGCGTCTTTAAGATCTTGAGAATTTTTCCTCCCATATATTCTCCAGGAGAGAGTGGAGACGGCTGGTAAGCAGAGGTCTTTCTGCTTTATACACATCGGATGGGATTCCATCAGGCCCTGAAGCTTTGTCATTTTTCATCTACTCGATGGTAGTAACTACCTCATCACGGGTGGGTCAGCTCTGGGTGCTGATGGACTTGCCGGAGAGTTAGGACATCCACGTCAGTGTTTGGTTGAACAGCAAATGGTAGTGCTCTTTGAAGAGCTGATGGGTGTCTTCTTTGTCCTTAATTAGGGAGTTACCGTCGGGTGAGCGGATGGGGGTCGCGCCATGACTAATTTGGCCATTCATTTTTTGCATTTCCTACACTTTATTTTTCCACCATTCGTTCTTTAGATTCCGAAGTACGCGCTGGGCCTTCGCTTTATTCTGGCGGAAGGTATCAGCTTTGGTTGTTCTTCCAGTCAGTGAAGGCAGCACGTTTACCATTGACGAGAACGTCGATTTTTTGGTTATTTTCAACAAACTAATCCTGATGTTTTCTTACTATCTGGCCGTGGGTCTCACTGCAGGTTTTTGTGATGATTATTAGGTTGCTCATCTGCGTCACCGTTAGTGAGGTGGCTTAGGGAAAGGAGGGGTTGCGTCTTATTGTTTAGTCCACAGAGTTCTTTAAGCTTACCATACCACTGACTGATGTTGGTCTGTTTCAGGTGTTGCAGCTTGATTGGGTAGTAAGACTTCTTAGCAGTGCATATTTCTTGGATGATTTGGTTACGAAAGGCTTTGTAACGGTTGTGGTCATTGAGATAAAAGGCGCTGTTTCTCTGCTGCATAAGTTTTTTGATCCGAAGTGTGATTGAGGGCAAGTCAGCTGGGTATAATCTGACTGACTTCTCAGGGAAGAAGTGGTGGTGAGCTTCCGTGGTGGTGGTGATGTAACTTGTTCATTTGGTGACTACGTCATCCACACTTAGTACTTCAGTCCATGGATGGTGAATTATCCACTGGCCGAAGGAAGGCATTGCAGAGTTAGTAATGTCGGAGAGTAGTAAGGAGGGAGGACTGTACCATATTTGGTCTGTCAGGAGTAGGTTGGTCTGGTTTTCTACTGGAGGTGATGGTCCTGATGGGCTTCTGCATATGACGTCCTTGTCTATAGCAACGGACATGAAATATATTCAGTGATTTTAGTACAGCAATAACACTGCCATTAGGATATCCGTTCCCTCGCCTTAAACTGCACAAGGTGCGCCTGGAGTACTTCACCGCTGAACATCTGTTAATATCTGTTGTTGTTGTGGACGTACAGAAGTGTTTGACCATGGTGGCCTTTAACTCGATGGCGGCACTTTGAGGGCCACCGACAAAATTTCCATCGTGTAGTACATTTGTAGACATCTGTGTGTGTGTGTGTGTGTGTAACTCCACAGAAGCTGATTAGCCGGGTTCAGCACTACATGGGGTCGGCCCTCAGCAGTAGTTAACCTCCATATTAGGACTGAACCTTGGCACCCCTGTACTGGCATGTATGGTACTTCCTTGTAGTGGTCAGACAGACGCAGACTATCATACAGACAGAATAGCCACACAGGCATACATAAACACAGACAGACAATCATGCAGACATACTCAAACAGCCAGACAAACATATAGACATACAGCCTGACTCATGCAAGTAGACAGACAGGCAGATAGACAGACAGGGGGAGATATACATATTTAGACAGACTCATGCCGCCAAGCAGACAGATTATCACACAGAGATACATAGATAGACAGACACACAAACAGAATCTTATACAAACAGAACTCGTAAACAGACATTACCATACTGGCTGACAGACTCTCATACAGACAGATTATCATGCTGACAGACTCACAAACAGACAGATTATCATGCTGACAGACTCTCATACAGACAGATTATCATGCTGACAGACTCTCATACAGACAGATTATCATGCTGACAAACTCTCACAAAGACAGATTATCATGCTGACAGTCTCTCATTTAGACAGATTATCATGCTGACAGACTCTCATAAAGACAGATTATCATGCTGACAGTCTCTCATTTAGACAGATTATCATGCTGACAGACTCTCATAAAGACAGATTATCATGCTGACAGACTCTCATAAAGACAGATTATCATACTGACAGACTCACAAACAGACAGATTATCATGCTGACATTCTCTCATTTAGACAGATTATCATGCTGACAGACTCTCATAAAGACAGATTATCATGCTGACAGTCTCTCATTTAGACAGATTATCATGCTGACAGACTCACAAACAGACAGATTATCATGCTGACAGTCTCTCATAAAGACAGATTATCATGCTGACAGACCCTCATACAGACAGATTATCATGCTGACAGACTCTCATAAAGACAGATTATCATGCTGACAGACTCTCATAAAGACAGATTATCATACTGACAGACTCACAAACAGACAGATTATCATGCTGACATTCTCTCATTTAGACAGATTATCATGCTGACAGACTCTCATAAAGACAGATTATCATGCTGACAGTCTCTCATTTAGACAGATTATCATGCTGACAGACTCACAAACAGACAGATTATCATGCTGACAGTCTCTCATAAAGACAGATTATCATGCTGACAGACCCTCATACAGACAGATTATCATGCTGACAGACTCTCATAAAGACAGATTATCATGCTGACAGTCTCTCATACAGACAGATTATCATGCTGACAGACTCACAAACAGACAGATTATCATGCTGACATTCTCTCATTTAGACAGATTATCATGCTGACAGACTCTCATAAAGACAGATTATCATGCTGACAGTCTCTCATTTAGACAGATTATCATGCTGACAGACTCACAAACAGACAGATTATCATGCTGACAGACTCTCATAAAGACAGATTATCATGCTGACAGTCTCTCATAAAGACAGATTATCATGCTGACAGACCCTCATACAGACAGATTATCATGCTGACAGACTCTCATAAAGACAGATTATCATGCTGACAGTCTCTCATTTAGACAGATTATCATGCTGACAGACTCTCATACAGACAGATTATCATGCTGACAGTCTCTCATAAAGACAGATTATCATGCTGACAGACCCTCATACAGACAGATTATCATGCTGACAGACTCTCATAAAGACAGATTATCATGCTGACAGTCTCTCATTTAGACAGATTATCATGCTGACAGACTCACAAACAGACAGATTATCATGCTGACAGACTCTCATAAAGACAGATTATCATGCTGACAGACTCACAAACAGACAGATTATCATGCTGACAGACTCTCATAAAGACAGATTATCATGCTGACAGACTCTCATAAAGACAGATTATCATGCTGACAGTCTCTCATACAGACAGATTATCATGCTGACAGACTCTCATACAGACAGATTATCATGCTGACAGTCTCTCATTTAGACAGATTATCATGCTGACAGACCCTCATACAAACAGATTATCATGCTGACAGACTCTCATACAGACAGATTATCATGCTGACAGACTCTCATAAAGACAGATTATCATGCTGACAGACTCTCATAAAGACAGATTATCATACTGACAGACTCACAAACAGACAGATTATCATGCTGACATTCTCTCATTTAGACAGATTATCATGCTGACAGACTCTCATAAAGACAGATTATCATGCTGACAGTCTCTCATTTAGACAGATTATCATGCTGACAGACTCACAAACAGACAGATTATCATGCTGACAGTCTCTCATAAAGACAGATTATCATGCTGACAGACCCTCATACAGACAGATTATCATGCTGACAGACTCTCATAAAGACAGATTATCATGCTGACAGTCTCTCATACAGACAGATTATCATGCTGACAGACTCACAAACAGACAGATTATCATGCTGACATTCTCTCATTTAGACAGATTATCATGCTGACAGACTCTCATAAAGACAGATTATCATGCTGACAGTCTCTCATTTAGACAGATTATCATGCTGACAGACTCACAAACAGACAGATTATCATGCTGACAGACTCTCATAAAGACAGATTATCATGCTGACAGTCTCTCATAAAGACAGATTATCATGCTGACAGACCCTCATACAGACAGATTATCATGCTGACAGACTCTCAAAAAGACAGATTATCATGCTGACAGTCTCTCATTTAGACAGATTATCATGCTGACAGACTCTCATACAGACAGATTATCATGCTGACAGTCTCTCATAAAGACAGATTATCATGCTGACAGACCCTCATACAGACAGATTATCATGCTGACAGACTCTCATAAAGACAGATTATCATGCTGACAGTCTCTCATTTAGACAGATTATCATGCTGACAGACTCACAAACAGACAGATTATCATGCTGACAGACTCTCATAAAGACAGATTATCATGCTGACAGACTCACAAACAGACAGATTATCATGCTGACAGACTCTCATAAAGACAGATTATCATGCTGACAGACTCTCATAAAGACAGATTATCATGCTGACAGTCTCTCATACAGACAGATTATCATGCTGACAGACTCTCATACAGACAGATTATCATGCTGACAGTCTCTCATTTAGACAGATTATCATGCTGACAGACCCTCATACAAACAGATTATCATGCTGACAGACTCTCATACAGACAGATTATCATGCTGACAGACTCTCACACAGCCAAACTTCATGAGTAAGACAAATCCTTCCAGAAATATCCGTTTCTTGTTAAGTCGTGAAATATGGGAGAATGTGATGAGAATGAGGCAAGTAGTGTGTTTATGATGGTGAGGAGAATGAAGCAAGTAGTGTGTTTATGATGGTGAGGAGAATGAAGCAAGTAGTGTGTTTATGATGGTGAGGAGAATGAAGCAAGTAGTGTGTTTATGATGGTGAGGAGAATGAAGCAAGTAGTGTGTTTATGATGGTGAGGAGAATGAAGCAAGTAGTGTGTTTATGATGGTGAGGAGAATGAAGCAAGTAGTGTGTGTAAGATAGTGAGGAGAATGAAGCAAGTAGTGTGTTTATGATGGTGAGGAGAATGAAGCAAGTAGTGTGTTTATGATGGTGAGGAGAATGAAGCAAGTAGTGTGTGTAAGATAGTGAGGAGAATGAAGCAAGTAGTGTGTGTGTGTGTGTTTTGCAGGATGCAGAAGTATTATTAATTAAAATATGAAGAGCAGGGCGTGCCATGTCGGCTCCAGAGATAACATCAGGAATCAGACCACATCAACAAGGTAGTGAGGGACCTTTACCCAGGTTTTAACATCACTGGGAAGGTGTGTGTGGGGGGGGGGGGGGGTGTGTGGGGTTAGGATGAGGTGGGTGTGTGGCGGTAGGGGTGGTGAGGGGGGAACGTGTGGGGTGGAGTAAGTTGTAGGTTGGGGTGAAGGGGGAACGTGTGGGGTGGTGAAAGTTGTAGGTTGGGGTGAAGGGGGAACGTGTGGGGTGGAGTAAGTTGTAGGTTGTAGATGGTGGGAGGATGTGTGAGGTTGTGGAATGGGGGAAGATGGGGGGGGGGTGTTAGGATGAAGGAGGGTGTATGGGTTTGTGCTGAAGGGGGATACATGGGGTTAGGATGGGGGTGCATGGGGGTTAGGATGGGGGTTAGAGGGTAGGAATGAAGTGTGGTATGTTGAGGTTTGTGGTTGGGGTTACAACTAAGGTCATAAATTTAACCCAATCATATTCTACGTCTTAAAACCAACTCCATTTTAGCTCAGTACCTAACTCCCTCAAGATCAAATTCAATAGATACTTTCAGGCAAGTCAGTTCGTTTCTGTACTTGTGGATGAGTGCTGTTAGGGAAAGATCTTAACACCTGCCTTTGATGGTGGTGGTGGTGGTGGTGGTGGTGGTAGTGGTGGTGATGGTGGTAGTGGTGTTGATGATCGTAGTGGTAGTGGTAGTGGAGGTGGTAGTGGAGGTGATAGCGGTGGTGGTAGTGGTAGTGGTAATAGTGAGTACACTTCCTTGCCCCGTTAGCTCTTCATATACTGGCAATAATACCACATCTATTTTGTCAGAGGACCCACACAAAGACTTAGCACAAAGAAAATGCGGCAGCAATGAAGAGAAGATTGACAATGTGGCAGACTGGGGCCCTTGATGATCTCCTATGTGAAGCAAGAACACTGCAGGAGAGACTAAAATCTGCAGGAGACAGAAAGCAAAACACCGATGACGTTGCAAGAAAGTTTGGAAACAAAATGCGTGTGGGAAAAGTGTCTTTGGCGGTAAGATCTCTCACAGAGGAATCCGCCTGTGGGGTCCTGCCAATAAACAGAGAGACATTAAAACAACTGAAAGAAAAACATCCCTCTGCAAGTGATGATGAAGGCATCAGGTTTCAGGGTGCCTATATCCCACCAAAAATAACAGGAGAGATGGTGTGGAAAAAGGCAGAGAGGACTCAGGGAGGTGCTGGCCCTTCAGGTCTGGATGTAAACGGTTGGAGAGTCATCCTCAGCACTAACAAGTTTGGCCCTGTAGCAAGTGATCTCTGCAAGAAAGCTGGCATCCTCATGCTGCCATCACCTCCATGCTCTGACGGCCTGCCGCCTCATTCCCCTGGATAAGAATCCAGGATGTAGGCCAATAGGAGTGGGGGAAGTGCTGAGGCGAATCATCGGAAAATGCATAATGGAGGTGGTAAAGGATGATGTCAGGGCAGCAGCAGGGAACCTGCAAGTTTGAGCTGGCCACCAGGCTGGAGGGGAAGCGGCCATTCACGCCATGAGAACGATATTTGAGCAGCGCGATTGTGAGGCCGTTCTCCTGGTGGACGCTTCAAATGCATTCAACATACTTAACCTCAAGGCCGCACTGCACAACATCAAGATCAAGCGTCCAAGTTTTGCAGTGTATGTTGAAAACTCCTATAAGAATCCATCAGACCTTTATATAGTAAACAACAAGGCTCTAAGAGGGGATACCATCATACAGTCAACAGAGGGAACAACGCAGGGGGACCCTGTTGCAATGGCAATGTATGCAATAGGCCTATCAGTGCTCCAACACACAATAAAATTTGAAACAACTGAGGTCAAGCAAGTGGCGTACGCTGACGACCTTACAGGAGCAGGAAAAGTGGAGGACATCTGGCACAACGGACTTCAAGACCGAGTACATAACTGGAAAGGTGAATGAGTGGGTTAGGGATATCCATGCTCTGTCTGAGATTGCTAACACAGAGCCACATGCGGCTTTTGCATTATTCACCCATGGAGTCAAGCATCGGTGGAACTACCTGATGGGCACTGACCCCTCCTCCACCCCCTGGAAGAAGCTATCAGCGTCAACTTCATTCCCAAATTAGTGAAACACCCTCACCTAACCCCAGGAGAAAGATCACTCCTTGCACTACCATCGAGACTGGGAGGAATGGGACTAACCAATCCAGAGGAGATTGCTGCCACTGAGCATCAAAACTCAGTTAAGCTCACGGCAGCCCTCACGGACCACATAATAGCTCAGAAAGGTGGATACCAGTGAAGTAAACAAGATCCGAAGGTCCATTACGACAGAACGACAGCACGGCCAAAGTGACAAGTTGCAGCAACTATTGCTGCATATACCAGAGAATGAAAAAAAAAGTAGCTATAGCGCAAGAGGTGGGCGCCTCGAACTGGTTAACTACGTTATCGATAAGGGCAAATGGTTTCAGTCTCAATAAACAAGAATTTACAGATGCCATTGCTCTAAAGTACGGTTGGCCAGCAGAAGGCTCTTCCTATGACGTCGATCACGCCATGGTGTGCAAGAAAGGGGGCTTCATATGCATGAGGCATGACGAAGTAAGAGACCTCACAGCAAATCTGTTGAAGGAAATCTGCCGGGATGTCATGGTAGAACCGACCCTCCTTCCAATGAACGGTGAGATCTTCCAACATAGGACTTCAAACACATCTAACGAAGCCCGTGTTGACATCAGTGCTCGAGGATTCTGGACGCGAGGACAGCGAGCTTTCTTCGACATCAGGATTTTTGATCCCATGGCCGCATGTCACCGTAACCTAGCTCTTGATGCTGCACACAGGAGGAACGAGAACGACAAGATAAGGGCATAAGTGGAGAGAATTCAGAACGTTGATCAAGGCAGCTTCACTCTTCTAGTGTTCACAACCTCTGGTGGGATGGGACCAAGTGCAAGATGTTTCTACGCCAGACTCGCGGAGGTGATCTCCGAACAGAAGCAGCAGCCCAGAAATTATGTTACAGCCTGGTTGAGATGTCGACTGTCCTCCTCTCTCCTTCGGTCAGCTTTGCTCTGCCTCAGGGGAACGAGAGCTTCGGTCCCAATGCAGCATAGATCTGTGGCTCAACTAATTCAACACAGATAGGATAGCTACTTATGTATTAGGATATTTAATAGTCAGGCAATAAAATGGCGGCGAAGGTGTGGCTATTGGAGGAGGCTGGAGACCAAATATTAAAAAAAAAAAAAAAAAAAAAAAAAAAAAAAAAAAAAATAGTGGTAGTGGTGGTAATAGTGGTAGTGGTAGTGGACGTGATGTTGATTATGATAGTATCAGTAGTAGTAGTAGTAGTAGTAGTACCTATGATAATAGTGGTAGTAGTGGTAATATTGATGGTGGTAAAAAATAGTTTATGATGATAATAGTCGTTGTAGTAGGAGTGGAGAATAGTATTGCATTTCAGTGTTAAAAGTGGTAATAGTATTGGTCACGATGATGGGAGGAATAGTGGTAGTAATAATAGTGGCACATTAATCACGTTAGGGTGACAAGATGACCCAACAGGTAAGGCAGGATAAGGCGCCCAGGTAAACGCTCGTGTCTGTCACCTGGACCTTAAGGAGCGACACCCATAATACCGGAGAAGATAAGAATATAATACTACCGCGCAAGAACACACACACCTTAATATTTCTGTAAATATATCCGGGTGTAGATAGATAGATAGATAGATAGATAGATAGATAGATAGATAGCTAGACAGATAGATAGATAGATAGATTATTGGCAAATAATTTAAAAGGGAGACAGAACAATGATGTTTTTTCTGACTGACAGACAAATAATTCCGACATGCCCCCCTTCACCTAGCTCACTCCTCATGTTTCTCTTTCTCCTCCCACTCCTCCTGCGGTCTTGGTTACACACACACACACACACAGATACATCCTCCTCCTGGCCTTCATCAATCTCCGTCAGGATAGATGGTGAGGCTTCATGACAGTGCAGCAATGAGGAAGGTGTTCCACTACCCCCTAAGGTGTTCCACTACCCCCTAAGGTGTTCCACTATCCCCTAAGGTGATCCACTATCCCCTAAGGTGATCTACTACCCCTTGAGGTGTTCCACTACCCCTTGAGGTGATCCACTACCCCGTGAGGTGTTCCAATATCCCTTGAGATGTTCCACTATCCCTTGAAGTGTTCCACTACCCCTTGAGGTGTTCCACTACCCATGGAGGTGTTCCACTACCCCTTGAGGTGATCCACTACCCCTTGAGATGCTCCACTGCTCCTTGAGGTGTTTCAAACCCCATGAGATGTTCCACTATCCATTGAGGCGCTCCACTATCCCTTAAGGTGTTACACTACCCCCTAAGATCTTCCATTTGACCTTATACCCAGAGTTCCAGCCTGATCAAGTAACATCCACCGTCACTCCACCCAGTGTTCCAGCCTGACCAAGTAACATCCACCGTCACTCCACCCAGTGTTCCAGCCTGACCAAGTAACATCCACCGTCACTCCACCCAGTGTTCCAGCCTGACCAAGTAACATCCACCGTCACTCCACCCAGTGTTCCAGCCTGACCAAGTAGCATCCACCGTCACTCCACCCAGTGTTCCAGCCTGACCAAGTAACATCCACCGTCACTCTCCCAGTGTTACAGCCTGACCAAGTAACACCCACCGTCACTTCACGCTTCTCGTCAAGGTAAAAAATACTCGGTACTGAAGCTGTCATTATTTAGCCGTCAGACTGAGAAGGGTACTTGAGTGAAGGAGCTGGGAGTGCTGACGATATTTTGGGTGCATGAGCAGCACTTGAAGCTTGCTGGAGTGCAGACAAAGGCGCCTCCATGTTGTCCGGATTTAGCGAGCGCAACGATGTTCGTGGTGTGTTTTGCATCTGTGAGTGGAAGAAGCGTAGAGGCGGTGTGAAGGAGGAGGAAAAAATTTGGGAAAAACAAAAAGAACTTCAAGAGATCTACCAACAGTATAAGATGTTGCTTGCTGTGGTGGTGAAGGTGGTTGGTGGTGAGCGTGGTGGTTGTGGTGAAGGTGGTGGTGGTGAATATGGTGATGGTCATAGTGTTTTTTTTTTAATTTTGCCACTTACAGCGGCTAGTTTATTGTGCACCCAAGACTCATCCTGTGAGCAGTAGCGCAAAAGGATTACAGAGTATAGTTAACAAAGGGTCAGTATAACTAACCCCCGTGGTCAGGATATTATGGCACTGAATGATACACAGTATTTCAAATACATTATTTGTTTAGTTCTACACATAAAGGGTAACTTATTCACAAATGCGTGAGTACAGGCGTGTGAGGCAGTGTGTCTGGCCTCACACTTTGTTATTCACATTTGCGTGAGAAGTATTCAAGCACATTGTGTGTTTGGTTCTATACATGGGAACTGATATAGCTACTAAGTGCAAAAAAGTGGATACAATCTTAATATGTCGGCTATCTTGTCATTAGCGATGAAGTGTTGTGCCATTTCACACACAATGTGTTTGGACCTGTCCCTAAAAGGTTCTATCTTCACACAGTAGAGGACATAGTGTTCAAGTGTGTGGCCACATGTCTGGCCTCACACTTTACATTTAGTCTTGTTCACATCTGCTTGAGGAACATACTGCTTGAGGAACATATGGCCATAGTCGAGCGGTTACAACATCTAGTAATCTAGTGATCTTGTTACTTGCTCCATATACATGTTTCATTTGATACAACTCATCATGGTTAACTATGGATCAACTAGTGCCTGTTTGCACTTGTCTGCTTGCGTCAAATTCATCAATAAGTTCCTTCCTAATTACAGTTGTGAGGGTTCTTTTGACAGACCCAGATTGTATTGAGCAGTGTCTTAGTTATACGCGAGTTTGACGATGGCATCAACTGTCATGTTCTTTGAGGCCTATGTGAGAGGGGATCCACAACAGTTTGACCTTGACACCCTGGTCAACAAGGTACGCATATTTGTGTCTGGCTTCAGGGACAAGCGCGTGACAACTTAAATTGATGGTGTCAAGGGCAAGTAGTGAGAATATAAGAACACAAGAAAATAAGGAGTCTGCAATAGGCCGGTTGGCCTGTGCATGGCAGCTCCTGTCGAGAGTTACTACCACTCTCTATCATCCATGAATCTATCTAGCCTCCTTTTGAAACTTTCCAGAGTTCCAGCACTTACTACAAAGTTGCTAAGCTTGTTCCACTCGTCCACCACCCTATTTGTGAACCAGTTTCTTCTTACCTCCCTCCTAAACCTAAACTTATCCAACTTAAATCCGTTGCGCAGAGTCCTATCCTGCTCGGATATTATAAGAACTTTATCTATATCACTTTTATTGATTCCTTTCACCCACTTAAATACTTCTATCATATCTCCCCGCACTCTTCGTCTTTCTAGGGAATGCAAGTTAAGTTTCTTTAACCTATCCTGATATGGAAGGTTTCTAAGTCCCGGAATCATTTTTGTCATTCTTCGCTGCACCGGGTCTAGTGAGTTGATATCCATTCTATAATAGGGGCACCAGAACTGAACCGCATAATCGAGGTGCGGCCTGACTATCGCAAGATATAGTTGCAATAAGATCTCTGCACTCTTGTTACTTACACTTCTAGATATAAAACCCAATACTCTGTTTGCCTTATTTCGAACATTAACGCACTGTTTTCTAGGCCGTAGGTCCGGGCTTACAAGTACCACCTAGGTCTCTTTCACAAGTCGACTTCTCTAAGTTGATGTTGTTAAGGCTGTATATATTATCAGAATTTGTTCTTCCAATATTAAGTACGCTGCACTTGCTGGTGTTGAATTTCATTTGCCATTTTTCAGACCACCCCTGCAGTTTATTTAGATCCTCCTCTAATGCATTTGCATCCTGCCCTGAATTAATCTGCCGCCCTATTTTGGTGTCATCCGCAAACTTGCTTATGTCACTGCTGATCCCAGTATCTAGATCGTTTATATAGATTATGAACAAGAGTGGGCCCAGTACTGACGCCCGGGGAACGCCACTGGTTACACGGCCCCACTCAGATTTAACACCATCTACGCTGACCCTCTGAGGATAGAGAATCAGTGATAATGAGACTGTCAGTGACGCTGGTTTCCATAAACTTAATAGCGGTGAGTATGGCAACAACTTAAGTTTGAAGAGTGGATGGTATAATGGTGGTGGTGAAGGTGGTGGTAGTGATAGTGGTGGTGGTGAAGGTGGTGGTGAATGTGGTGGTGAAGGTGGTGGTGGTGAAGGTGGTGGTGGTGAAGGTGGTGAACGTGGAGGTGATGAATGTGGTGGTGGTGAAGGTGGTAGTGGTGAATGTGGTGGGGGTGAAGGTGGTGGTGGTGGTGGTGAAAGTGTGTGGTGGTGATTGCTGTGAAGGTGATGATGGTGAAGGTGGTGAAGGTGGTGGTGGTGAAGGTGGTGGTGGTGAAGGTGGTGGTGGTGAAGGTGGTGGTGTTGAAGGTACTGGTGGTGAAGGTGGTGGTGGTGAAGGTGAAAGTGGTGGTGGTGTTGAAGGTAGTGGTGGTGAAGGTGGTGGTGGTGAAGGTGATGGTGGTGTTGAAGGTAGTGCTGGGGAAGGCGGTGAAGGTGGTGGTGTTGAAGGTGATGGTGGTGGTGAAGGTGGTGGGTGGTGAAGGTGGTGGTGAAGGTGGTGGTGTTGAAGGTACTGGTGGTGAAGGTGGTGGTGGTGAGGTGAAGGTGGTGGTGGTGTTGAAGGTAGTGGTGGTGAAGGTGGTGAAGGTGGTGGTGGTGAAGGTGATGGTGGTGGTGAGGTGGTGGTGGTGAAGGTGATGGTGGTGGTGAAGGTGGTGAAGGTATTGGTGGTGATAGTGGTGGTGAAGGTGGTGGTGAAGTGTGGTGACAATGAAAGTGGTGGTGGCGAAGGTGGTGGTGGTGAAGGTGGTGGTGGTGAAGGTGGTGGTGGCGAAGGTGTGCGGTGGTGATTGTTGTGGTGGTGGTGAAGGTGGTGATGGTGAAGGCGCTGGTGGTGAAGGTGGTGGTGAAGGTGTGTGGTGAAGGTGTGTGGTGAAGGTGGTGGTAGACAGGTGGTGGTTGCAAGGATGGTTGTGGTGAAGGTGTGTGGTGGTGATTGTGATGGTGGTGAAAGTGGTGGTGGTCAAGGTACGTGGTGGTGAAGGTGTGTGGAGGCAAGGATGGTGGTGGAGAAGGTGTGTGGTGGTGAAGGTAGTGGTGTTGGTGAAGGCGGTGGTGGCGATGGTGGTGGTTGTTAAAGTAATAGTGGTGAAGGTGATGGTGGTGAAGGTGTGTGGTGGTGATTGTGGTGGTGATGAAGGTGGTGTGGTGAAGGTGGTGATGGTGAAGGTGTGTGGTGGTGATTGTGGTGGTGATGAAGGTGGTGTGGTGAATGTGGTGGTCGTGAAGGTGGGTGGTGGTGGTGATGGTGTGTGGTGATGATTGTGGTGGTGATGACGGTGGTGGTGGTGAAGGTGATGGTGGTGGTAAAGGTGGTGGTGAAGATAGTGATCGTGGTGATTGTGGTGGTGGTGAAGGTTGTGGTGGTAGTGGTGCTGGTGTTGGTGGTGGTTGTAGTGGTGCTAGTGGATTTAGTGGTAGTGGTGGTGGTAGTGATGTTAGTGGTAGTGGTTGTTGGTAGTGGTGTTTTTGGTGGTGATGGTGGCGGTGATGTTGATGGTGGTGATGATGGGTGAACATTAATCAGTATATCTTAGTAAGACACAGCCGCCCTCTCTAGTTTTAACTGAACCTAGCCATCTAACACTCGGCCTCATAAACCTCATCATATGTTCAACTCAAGACACAACGAACTAATAAAATATAAGCGATAGATTCTACCGGGGTAAACAACACTATGTTTCCTGAAGAAAAACAAAAGGCATGACCAATCTCTTGTTTTGAAGAGTCTTTTTCATTACCTTATACAGTATTATTTGTTATCATATCTGTCAACGTTTACCTGATAAATATATAAATATACAACTAATATCAACATAAGTGAATAAATGACAAGAACCAGTGACCATAGTAAGCTTAAACAATATCTAACACGTATGTTATTGATGATACAAAAAATTACATTCATTATTTTACATTTTTAATAATTCCTAAGCATTTAAAGTCTTCTTATTGAACTTGTTGATATTTTGTCACCTGGCAAATGTTTTCTCGTTCTAACCTGATACATTTATAAGATATACATCAATATTTACTATTAATTATATAATAAGGCATCTCTCTCATATACACCTCGAGACCCAATTGATCCCATCCATTTTGTCGACATGACCAACCATCACAGGCCGCGTCTCTGCAGAACTTCACCAGTCAATAACCAGCCACACTCTCAACTTTGAACAAGACCTTCTGTCTTTCAGTGTCACTTTAAACATCTACCTCACCGTTCTTATTTTAGCTCGCTCAAGTCTACATGATAATGTCATCTTCTTTAACTAGTCATGTTTCACTGCGATACATCACACTTCTCACACCAGCTGCATACATTCTTCCTTTACTCGGAGAGAATGTCCTCTTGCCGCCAGTAAAGGCGGCAGCTCCCTAAAGTACCTCCAGTCACTTATGATTCTTGCAACTGACCTACGGTAGCTTCAGCATCCTCACCGGGACTGATCACGTCACCCAGATAACAGAACTCATCAACATAGTCCAGGGACATGTCCCCAATGTTGACTTGCTAAAGCTTTGCTGCAGGCACAGTGTTACCTGTACAACCACAACACTTAACGTCAACAACATTCCGCAGTCGGCCATTGATCAACGTAACATATGATGGCGTGGCCAGCTCCCTCACACGCAACATATGATGGCGTGGCCAACTCCCTCACACGTAACATATGATGGCGTGGCCAGCTCCCTCACACGCAACATATGATGGTGTGGCCAGCTCCCTCACACGTAACATATGATGGTGTGGCCAACTTCCTCACACGTAATATATGATGGTGTGGCCAGCTTCCTCACATTTAACATATGATGGTGTGGTCAGCTCCTCTACACGCAACATATGGTGGTGTGGCCTACTCACCACACGTAACAGAGAATGGTGTGGCTAGCTTCCTCACACATAACAGAAAATGATGTGGCCAGCTTTCTCACACGTAACAGGCGATGATGTGACCAACTCCCTCACATGTAACATTTGATGGTGTGGCCAGCTCTCTCACACGTAACAGGGTATGGTGTGGCCAGCTCCCTCACACGTAACAGGGGATGGTGTGGCCAGCGTGAGGCACTTATCCCACAGACAGGCTCGCGGATTTACATAAACTGACTGTGTACAAATGTTGATGAGTCGTTAGCCATGAGAGTGCAACATTTTTACTGTGTTGTTGCTTTAGAATATTATAACAGACACATTTATTGTGACTGATCTGTTTCTTAAGATAAATTATACACACATACACACATCCAAATATTTACACACTTATACACATATATGCATACACACAAATCCTCATACATACATATACTGATACACCTATATATAAATACTTCTAAACATTTTCAAATACAGAAATCAAATGCCCGGAAAAAAGTGTATTTGTAAATATTAACTTGATGAAAATACATTATTGTTTATCTGTCTCTGTTTTGTTTACAAGTGAATTCTGAAGATGACTAAAAAACACGTGTCTCTGTCTCTCTCTTCTTTCTTTCTTTTTTCTCGCTCTTACTTTTCTATCTCTGTCTCAGTTCTCTCTTCCCCTCTTACCACAACTACTACCACTACCACCACTACTACTACCATCCTCTTTAGTTTTCTACAGTTACCCCTACCACTACCACCATCTTCACAACCTCTCTACCACTACCACCACTATAACTACTACCATCACCACTACCACCACCCCAACTACCATTACCATCACCATCAACACCACCGCTAGTACCATCACTACTACTGCCACCAACACCATCATTACCACCACCACCACCACCACCACCACCACCATCATCACCACCATAGTCACTAGCACCATTATCATCGCCACTACCACTACCATCAAAATTACCATAACCTTTCCGTTACCACTGCTAATACCACTGCCACTACATATACATTACTACTGCCATTACAACCACTACGCCTATCACCACCACCACCACCACCATCATGCCTACCACCATCACCATCACGCCTACTACCACCACCACGCCTACCACCAACAGCACTACGCCTACCACCACCACCTCTAAGGGCTTGGGCGTTGGGTGAAGTGTTCAGCCAGGGTAATGGTTAAGGACCAGGGTTCGAGGTTACCTTTAAGTGCCAATCACAGTGTCATAAAGATCGTCTGATACAGGTGTGTGTTGGGGGGGGGTGGATGAGGGTGAGGTGGAGGAGGTGGAGATGGAGATGGTAGGAGGAGTGGATGTTGGAAGTGGAAGAAAAATTGGAGGAGGCAATGGTGGAAGAAGTGGAGGAGAAGGAAGAGGTGGTGAAGAAGGAGGAGTTGGAGAAGAGATGACAAGTGCCACTCCTTCTACCTCTCTCCTACCCCTCCCCTCCCCCCCCTCCTTCACTCCTCCACTACAATTTATGACTCTTTAATGATACGCCTCGACCCAAAGACACGATGGGTCAAGGGGGTGAGGGGGAGAGTGAGAAGAAGGGGGGTGAGGGGGAGAGTGAGAAGAAGGGGGGAGAGTGAGAAGAAGGGGGGTGAGGGGGAGAGTGAGAAGAAGGGGGGGTGAGGGGAGAGTGAGAAGAAGGGGGGGTGAGGGGGAGAGTGAGAAGAAGGGGGGTCAGGGGGAGAGTGAGAAGAAGGGGGGTGAGGGGGAGAGTGAGAAGAAGGGGGGTGAAGGGGAGAGTGAGAAGAAGGGGGGTCAGGGGGAGAGTGAGAAGAAGGGGGGGAGGGGGAGAGTGAGAAGAAGGGGGGTGAGGGGGAGAGTGAGAAGAAGGGGGTCAGGGGGAGAGTGAGAAGAAGGGGGGGTGAGGGGGAGAGTGAGAAGAAGGGGGGGTGAGGGGGAGAGTGAGAAGAAGGGGGGGTGAGGGGAGAGTGAGAAGAAGGGGGGGTGAGGGGGAGAGTGAGAAGAAGGGGGGTGAGGGGGAGAGTGAGAAGAAGGGGGTCAGGGGGAGAGTGAGAAGAAGGGGGTCAGGGGGAGAGTGAGAAGAAGGGGGGTGAGGGGGAGAGTGAGAAGAAGGGGGGGTGAAGGGGAGAGTGAGAAGAAGGGGGGGTGAGGGGAGAGTGAGAAGAAGGGGGGTGAGGGGGAGAGTGAGAAGAAGGGGGGTGAGGGGAGAGTGAGAGGAAGGGGGTGAGGGGAGAGTGAGAAGAAGGGGGTCAGGGGGAGAGTGAGAAGAAGGGGGGTGAGGGGGAGAGTGAGAAGAAGGGGGGTGAGGGGGAGAGTGAGAAGAAGGGGGGTGAGGGGGAGAGTGAGAAGAAGGGGGGTGAGGGGGAGAGTGAGAAGAAGGGGGGTGAGGGGGAGAGTGAGAAGAAGGGGGGTGAGGGGAGAGTGAGAAGAAGGGGGGTGAGGGGAGAGTGAGAAGAAGGGGGGTGAGGGGGAGAGTGAGAAGAAGAAGGGGGGGTGAGGGGGAGAGTGAGAAGAAGGGGGGTGAAGGGGAGAGTGAGAAGAAGAAGGGGGGGTGAGGGGTGATGGGGACGTGGAAAGGGGTGATGAATGAGGGGGAACTATGGGCTTAGGAAAATGGGAGGGGAAGAGGAGGAAGGGGAGGGAATTTAAGGGGGAGAGAAAGATAAGGGAGGAGAGGTGAATAGTTAAGAGGTGAAGGGGGAGGGAAAGGGAGGGAAAGTATGACACTATCTTGACACTAAAGCACCTCCAATATGACACTCTCTTGACAGTAAAACACTTCCAGTATGACACTCTCTTGACACTAAAAGACTTCCAGTATGACACTATCTTGTCACTAAAACACCTCCAGTATGACACTATCTTGACACTAAAGCACCTCCAGTATGACACTATCTTGACACTAAAACACCTCCAGTATGACACTATCTTGACACTAAAACACCTCCAGTATGACACTATCTTGACACTAAAACACCTCCAGTATGACACTCTCTTGACACTAAAACACCTCCAGTATGACACATATAATTTTAAGAGCTTTCAGAGGCTGACCAAAGTGAGTGATTGGATCAGTCGCCACCACACACACTAGCCTGGCCATGGCCCTTACCACCAAATAGCGTCGTTACCTTCCCTAATAGTACCCCTAATTGTGGTTAGCCGGACCCCTTAACCTTACCTCATGGCCCCTCTTGTGCCACACCTCAAGGCGCCTCATTTGCACAGCCTTACTTCCTCACATGCACAGATTCTTATCATGTGCACAACCTTATAAGCTCTCGTGTGCACAACCTGATAACCACTCATGTGCACAACCTGATAACCACTCACGTGCACAACCTGATAACCACTCACGTGCACAACCTGATAACCACTCACGTGCACAAACTCATAACCACTCATGTGCACGATTTCATAACCTCTCATCTGCACCTGCGACACCTTTCCTATGAGTTCTGGACACATGACACTACCTCACATAGCCACACAACCTCACATAGACGCACACTTCCTCACATACCTCGTCACATAGCCACACACTTCATCACATAGCCACACACTTCCTCACATAACCACACACTTCATCACATAACCACACACTTCATCACACGCCTCGTCACACAGCCTTGGATACCTTCTTCTTGTCGCGTCAAAATCTCTCTTGTATTATTTATTTTTCTCGTAATTTTGTGATAAATCATCTTATAGTGTGTTCCCTCTGGGTTTATCTTTCCTTCACTAAGGCTGTAGCAGTGACAAGGTCAGTAAATGATTTAGCATAGTTAGCTCACCTGATGATTCACCTCTAAAGAGTATTTAACCTAACCTAACTTTAACGAACCTAACCTAATTCGTATAACTTACTTAGTAATCGCATTATTCAAATATTATTTTCTTTATAACCTTAAGATCCGCCGAAACAGATTATAAGACACTCAAGTATACCTTAACTATCTTCCTTCTCTTTTACTGTATATGCCGGCTGATGACCCTCTACCAATGATCTCAAGCCAGACGAACTCGTATGCAGATGACACCAATCTCTCCACCTCTGTGTTTCCTATCGGTCTCCGCATCACAGCTCCACCCAACTCCCTCCCCACCGCCTAAACACTACGTCTACCTTACTTCTGATCTCAACCTTCATTACCTAGTGGTTGAAATGCCATTCTCCCTCGGCCACAAGTTGAACTCTTAGTACTAACTGTTCCTTGCTGATAAGAGGATTTTATAGGATTTTTTTTTCTTTTATCCTTTACTTCTTCTTGTTTTTCATCTTCGAATTAAAGCTAAGTGAGAAAGATGATGATTTTCTTTAGTTGGGTTTTGTTAGGTTAAGTTAGGTTAGGTTAGGTTAGATTAGATTAGGCTAAGCTAGATTGTTCCAAGTGTAACTCCAAAGCGTTTCTTTATAATAAGCGTTATTTAAACACTCTCTCTCTCTCTCTATTTTCTTACACACATTACTATTACTCGTCGTGCTGGTCACTACTGTGTTAATATTTAGGGAGGAGCATCTCAACATTCCTTCACGCTACTTGACAATACCCAGTCTTACCCCCTTCTGTGTCGTGACGAGGAGAACACAACGACACTCCACACTCCATTGTTTTTAATCAGTGGACCATGAAAGAACGTATCTTGTCGTTGTGTCGCCTCTTACTTATATTGCCACCGAATTGGTCACAAATAAGCAGATTTACCTTACCAATAGTTTGCCTTACAGTACATTTCCTCCTTTACTCTCAGCCACACAAGTACCATCATGTGTGATCGAACTGTCACTTGTTTACTTGGGATATTACAGGGCAGAGATGTAATCATGTGTTTTATAAACACGCCATAAAATATCACACCTTGTCATATTCTACCACTAACTTTCACCTTTCAATCTCCTGACGTAGCTGTGGCCTACCAACCCACACTTAGTTCACTCCGGGCACTCCACTCTCTACACCACACATGAGAACACCTTCTACGCTCGCCTCCCTTCCTCGTCTCCCATCCCTTGACAACCCCTCCTTAGAGAAGTCTTTTTCCTGGCCGTTTATACGACTTACAAACACTACAATTAACAGGTTTGAGCTATTCTGATATTTTAATCAACAAACATACCAAACCAGATTATCTATGAACCCAAACAACATTTTATTAGTGTAGTAGAAATCATATAAATAACTTCCATTCTTTTAGTATCTAACTCAGAAAAGTAAACGCACAACATGACACTTCTATCCGACCTTACAACAAGTTAATAATCTCAAAGGTAAATAATTATTTTTATCTACTTGGTATGCAAGAAAAGTCTGGCTCGTACACACCCGAGACCATGGCTGGCTGTGTCTCACCTCGCGTGTTACACCCCACTTCCATCTTGCTGAACACGGGCGGCAAAAAAACCCAACAATTGATTGACATTATCTTCATATTCGTGCAGTTTTATTTCCAGTAATAATAAATAGTGTATGATAAGTGAATGAGTGAATGGAGGGGCACGTCTTGCTGAAGGATCAACCGGGTAAATAAAGAGTAATGTTAGGAAGTATTGGAGTAGTGTGGAGGTTAGGTGCTTCTCTATGGTTCCAGGGTTCGCAATATTACTGCCATTGTCTCGTTAACTTTACTGTACTCCGATCGTGTCAGGTAAGAGTTGAGTAAGATTAATTGATAGGTAGACAGGAGTTAAAGAGGGGGTAGACAGGCACTATAAACAAGTAGACAGGTATCATAGACAGGTGTTCAAGACAGGTAGAAGAGTGATATAGACAGGAAGACAAGGGCTAAGGTATTACAGACACGTGGTATATACAGGTACGTTGTGTGACCGTCACCGTCCACCAGCAGTAACAGCATAGAGCACACCTGCACCACCGAACTCATCAAGCCAAACACAGGTATCGCTCTACCGAAATTCGGAAGCTACAGTTCGTTCATATTATTACGGTCTCTTAGGTAATATATCGTCCAATATATCGCGTGTTTTTTTGGCGGAGAGTAAAGTTGCTTGGCGCATACGAATTACGCACTAAACTTTCACGCTTGGCTAACTTCAAGGGGGTAATCGCCTTTGGATTGTATTTCCCTCTATTATTTAATCTCCTTCTCCTTGTAGGCGTTTATTCATGGTTTTCATCCCCCGTGTTTATTGCATAATCACTCCAGGTAGTAGCGAGCGATCAGCCTCACCTGTGCCTCGTAAAAATTTGGGGCTAAATAGATTACAAGTTTTCGTGGTTGGTCAAGAAATATTATTGCCCTTAGTGTGTGTGTGTGTGTGTGTGTGTGTGTGTGTGGCTCATTATACAACTTGATAGTATGAGAAAATGGTTTTGTAAATTGTCTGTCGTTTACCTATAAAATACGAAGTAGGTTAGGTTAGGTTAGGTTTGGGCTGTTTCGGTCAGATTAGGATAGGCTACTTCAGATTAGGTTGGGTTTGTTTAGGTTAGGATAGGATAGGTTAGGTTAGGATAGGTGAGTTGGATTAGGTGCGTGTTTTGGGTTGCATGTTTGGACTGGTTTAGGATGGGCTGAATGGGTGCGTTGGTTTAGGTTAGGTTGGGTGGATGGGTTGTATTAGCTGCATGGTTTTGATTGGTTTGGATATGTGGGTGAGTTTGGCTTTGCTTATATTGGGTTAGGTTAGGTTAGGATTGTTATGTTATGTTATGATAGTTTGTAGCAGGATCTACCTCCCACACCATCACCACCACCATCACCACCACCACCAAAATCTCCCACACCACCTCCAACACCACCTCCCACACCACCTCCAACACCACCTCCCACACCACCACCACCAGCCTCGTACACCACCACCTACCTCCCACACCACCACCACCTCCTCCCACACCACCACCTCACACACCACCACCACCACCTCCCACACCACCACTACCTCCAACACCACCACCACCAACCTCCCACACCACCACCAACTTCCCACACCACCACCACCAACCTCGCACACCACCACCTACATCACCACCACCTCCCACACCACCACTACCTCCCACACCACCACTACCTCCCACACCACCACCACCACCACCAACCTCGTACACCACCACCAACCTCCCACACCACCAACCTCCCACAGCACCACCACCAACCTCCCACAGCACCACCACCTCCCACACCACCACCACCAACCTCCCAC
The DNA here is from genome assembly GCA_958450375.1 of Homarus gammarus. Taxonomy (NCBI): domain Eukaryota; kingdom Metazoa; phylum Arthropoda; class Malacostraca; order Decapoda; family Nephropidae; genus Homarus; species Homarus gammarus. The sequence goes on from CAUDMG010002530.1 coordinate 637,230, forward strand.
ACCACCACCACCAACCTCCCACACCACCACCACTACCTCCCACACCACCAACCTCCCACACCACCACCACCACCAACCTCCCACACCACCACTACCTCCAACATCACCACCACCAACCTCCCACACCACCACCACCACCTCCCACACCACCACCACCACCAACCTCGCACACCACCTCCCACACCACCACTACCTCCCACACCACCACCACCAACCTCCCACACCACCACCACCAACCTCCCACACCACCACTACCTGCAACATCACCACCACCAACCTCCCACAGCACCACCACCTCCCACACCACCACCACCAACCTCCCACACCACCACCACCAACCTCCCACACCACCACCACCTCCCACACCACCACTACCTCCAACACCACCACCACCAACCTCCCACAGCACCACCACCTCCCACACCAACACTACCTCCCACACCACCACCACCAACCTCCCACACCACCACCACCACCTCCCACACCACCACCACCAACCTCCCACACCACCACCACCTCCCACACCACCACTACCTCCAACACCACCAACCTCCCACACCACCACCACCACCAACTTCCCACACCACCACCACCTCCCACACCACCACTACCTCCAACACCACCACCACCAACCTCGCACACCACCACCTACACCACCTCCCACACCACCAACCTCCCACACCACCACCACCAACCTCCCACACCACCACCACTACCTCCCACACCACCACCACCAACCTCCCACACCACCACCACCAACCTCCCACACCACCACCACCAACCTCCCACACCACCACCACCTCCCACACCACCACCACCACCAACCTCCCACACCACCACCACCACCTCCCACACCACCACCAACCTCCCACACCACCACCACCAACCTCCCACACCACCACCACCAACCTCCCACACCACCACCACCACCTCCCACACCACCACCACCAACCTCCCACACCACCACCACCTCCCACACCACCACCACCAACCTCCCACACCACCACCACCACCAACCTCCCACACCACCACCACCAACCTCCCACACCACCACCACCACCACCACCACTACCTCCCACACCACCACCACCAACCTCCCACACCACCACCACCACCACCCTCCCACACCACCACCACCAACCTCCCACACCACCACCACCAACCTCCCACACCACCACCACCACCACCACCACCAACCTCCCACACCACCACCACCACCACCAACCTCCCACACCACCACCACCACCTCCCACACCACCAACCTCCCACACCACCACCACCTCCCACACCACCACCACCACCTCCCACACCACCACCACCAACCTCCCACACCACCACCATCACCACCACCACTTCCCACACCACCACCACCACCTCCCACACCACCACCACCACCACCACCACCACCACCACCAACCTCCCAAACCACCACCACCAACCTCCCACACCACCACCACCAACCTCCCACACCACCACTACCTCCCACACCACCACCTCCCACACCACCACTACCTCTTACACCACCAACCTCCCACACCACCAACCTCCCACACCACCACCACCAACCTCCCACACCACCACCACCAACCTCCCACACCACCACCACCTCCCACACCACCACCACCAACCTCCCACACCACCACCACCTCCCACACCACCACCAACACCACCACCACCAACCTCCCACACCACCACCACCTCCCACACCACCACCACCAACCTCCCACACCACCACCACCTCCCACACCACCACACCTCCCACACCACCACCACCACCACCTCCCACACCACCACCACCACCATCACCACCAACCTCCCACACCACCACCACCTCCCACACCACCACTACCTCTAACACCACCACCACCACCTCCCACACCACGAACACCTCCTGTACCACGAACTCCACCATCTCCTATACCACAGCCACCTCCCACACCACTGTCACCTCCTACACCAGCGCGTCCTACACCACCCATTTCTCTGCTGCTTCACTTCATCAACCTCAAGACGACTAGTTCCTCACAGACAAACTACTTTAATCAGGTTTTTGCTTGGCCACTACACCAGGTGGCATCTGTGGTGCCTCTCTTCTGGCTACGACAACCCATAATATATTATCTTTAGTTACACCTTTTCGAATTTGCATAAAAGACGTGTGATTGGGTTTAAGTTTCTTGAGGTGGCCGTTAAGAGACGCCTGTGTAGTTTTCTTATTGATTGTAGCTTAACAGCAAAATTGGTCATCGATATTCGCTCGTGGATATACTGTAGCCATATAAATGACGTCTTTTCGATTCGTTGATATATGCATAGAGGTATTGCTGCAGGAGGCGGGAGCGCCCTTGCCACTAGCACAAGTAAACAAAAGCCTCACGAGCGTTCTCAGTGCATAAGGTAACGTGAATCTCATTTTATTTGGAACGTCTTGAGTTAAGATATTTGTAAATCTTATGCCCGGCAAGCATGTGGTTAGCGCGGGGTGCAAGGATCCTTCAAGTGTCCCAATCACTGAGTGAAGCAGCACCGAGGACTTTATTTTTTAAATATTGGTTGTGGCATGTGAGAAAGAAAAAGAGGCTCTGGCGACCCTATTGGTTGTGACCACCCAAGGCAAATGTAAAATAATCCTCATTGGCTAAAACTCTCTTAAGAATGTTTTCACACACCACTATTGGCTGAGGTATTGTGAAGAAAGTCCCCAATATATCATTGGTTAACACGCCCTAGTGGTAAATCTCGGAAACATTACCATTGGCTAAGGCACCCTCAAGGAGCAATCTAAAGCATCCTCATTGGATGAGACTTCCCCAGAGAAGGCCTTCAATCACCGCCATTGGCTGATAAAAGTGAGAGGTAGGTCTTGTAACGCCTCCATTGGCTGACAGGAATGAGAGGAAGTGAGTGGGAGAGGCAGTCGGGGTCACGCTGGCAGCTACTCCATCATGGTAGTGAGGGAACGCGAACCACTCAGTGATTACCCATGATTAAGATCCCGCCAGAGAAGAGTCCACGACGATAACTATATCCCAATGAGAAGTAAATAATGCACGGCCAGATACTGAAGACTAATGTACTATGCAATTACACGAGGGGGGAAAAAATAGACCAGACAGAGCAGGGGGGTGTTTTGCATGAGGAGAAGTAAATATAACACAGCGTTACATCGGCTTATAATGCATACGTCAGAAGCGTTTGTTAAGGGGACGCATGCAAATTTGGTGAGAGCCCGGCGGTGGTGGGCTGGGTAGAGCTGATTTATAAATGCTCCAAAATGCCACTTAAATTTGATTGCGATTTTGTTTACGACAGAATCTTAAAAGTAAAGTGATATTTGCAGGGTGGAGATGGTTCGGGGTTTTGGGTCTCTCTCTGATATCTACTTACCTATCTCTCTCTCTCTCTTTTCTGTCTCATTTATATACCTATATAACACACACACACACACACTCTCTCTCTCTGTTGCTACGTTCATCGACATACCGATCTACGGGCAACAAGTCCCTCATTTTTCACATTTAAATTAAGGGTAAACTTGCACAATCTTGAACCTAAGCTCAAATTACTGGTTCGAACATACACGTCGCCGCGCTCACTAGGCTTCGAACCCACGTACAGTGTGTGGTTTAAATCTACGTACAAGTTTCACTAGGCTTCGAACTAACGTATGAGCCACTAGGATTCGACTCATGACATTGCCCAGTTTCTTGAGTTTCGAATCCTCATACCGAATTCACTGGTTTCACGGAGTTTTGAAACCACATACCGGGTTAATTGATCTTTGAACCTACAATAAGGGTTTATAAGCCTTCCAATTCAAAGACCAGGTTTATTTATTGGGTTTTAATTAGCCTCGAACACAATCAGGTACTTGATTCATGACACTCTGAACCTTTAAGCCACCAATATCCAGCCACGAATATTTGAACCCGAAACACCTTCTGGTTGTGTGTTTAAGAATTGAGAATCCCCCCTAAACATAATCGATTACTTCAAGATTAAAATAATATACAAGCAAGGAAGAGAGAAAGACAGTAAATAATCGCTAGGTGACCGAGGAGTCCCTGTACTAATAAACGATAATAGTTATTCCGTGTTATACCTTCATTGTTTATATACCTTCTACTCCTTACAGTATATAAGGGAAATGGTGTACACTTCCAGGATATACTGTGAATATTTACTGCAAGGAGAACACGGCATATGTCAATGTAGGTTATAACAAGTTTTCGATCATATTGTGTAAGGTGAATTTGTACTGGTGACTGGTACTGTTCCTAGCCATTCTTGCCTAGTTGTTACAAGCTGTCGATGATTTTTGATGTAATTGAACTGTTCGACATATGATTTTTAACTTATCGACATGTTATATGTTAACGAAAATATGTATGGTCTATATTATGCTGATAGATATATTAGCCAGCAATTGTGAATGTCAATATTTGTAGAAATGATCATACTAGTGACAGTAAATCATCCTTGGTGCCTCCAGTATGTCGCTGTACTGTTGCTCAATGAAACGTTCTCTCGTGAGTCACTCAGTCAGTCAGTGAATGAGCCAATGATTGAATGAATGAAAGACACAATCAATAGTGACTTTCCCAACAATACACTAAACAAAAATACCAATTCACCACATTTACCAAAGATACCTGGGAATGTAAATTGGTATCCTGAATATATCCCATACTATATCCACATTATAATATATTCACATTACTTGAGGCACATTGAAAATTATAATAGTGTGTTTTTTTTAATCACCTTATATTATATTACTCTACTTCTGTTTCTTACTATGGCTATATAAATATGACTTTACTAAATTGATATATTACTGTATATAGAGCATCAGTTATCCAGTGTTATATTAGAGTAGTCTTAACTGAATTATTGTGTAATATATAAATTGGATGGGGCTGGAACATGTGTCACTGAACCATCGTAGTGATCCATGATAAATTGTTGTTATGGTTATTTCTATCTCTTTTATTTCATGTTTGTTTGTATTACTGTCTCTGCCTGTATTGCTCTTAACTCTATCAGTTTGTCTTTACTACCTACTGTACATTTAATCTCTTCTCAAGACACACACACTACTACTACTACTAATTATATGGCCTCCAGCCTCCCCCCAATAGCCATACCTTCGCCACCAATTTATTACCTTAATATTAAATATCCTAATACATAAGTAGCTATCCTAGCTGTGTTGAGTTAGTTGAGCCGCAGATCTATGCGGCATTCAGTGACTGTTGCCTCATAGTCAATATCTGCAGCTGTTGTCGGCCGATGCTCTCGTTCCCCTGAGGCAGAGCAAAGCTAACCTAAGGAGAGAGAAGGACAGTCGACATCTCATCCAGGTTGCAACATAACTTCTGGGCTGCTGCTTCTGTTCGGATATCACCTCCGCGAGTCTGGTGTAGAAGCATCTTGCACTTGGTCCCATCCCACCAGAGGTGAAATAGATAAAGCCGCCACTTAAACCTTAAAAAGCAGGTGGGTTTTTGCTGAATAGGGATTTTCCTTTATTGCTCTAAATCATTGGAAATTAATTTGTATATGGTAATATTTGGTCTGTCACACCTTAAATTATAAATTTATGGTGTATAGAAAACCTACACAGGTAGACAGTTTCATACATTATTTATCGAGTCACCATGAGTCTACCAAAATGTCAGGTTTTTTCTGCTATGTTTCTGAGATGTTTGCTAATTTGTGACGCTGAATTTATTGAAGAAGAACTGCAACACATTCAGTCCATTGAACAAAAACTTGGTTACCTTTCATTGTTTATTGATAGTTGTTTTAAAAGGGCAAGACAATCCTCTTATTGTACTCATACTAGACAATATCCTACATTATTTTGACTACCTTTATCGCAATGAATTTGTCTCGTTAGTTCAATCCCTTAAATTACTAAAGATTAATGTTGTTTTTAAGTGTGACTCAACTACAACTAATATATTAATTAAGAACGCCCAACCTTCAATGTAAATGGAAGTGTTTACTGTATTCCATGTAGCAATTGTAATGGAAATTATGTAGGACAGACTGGGAAAGCATTACAACTTAGAATAAAACAACTCAAGTTTAATGTCAAAATTACATCTGAAAGAGGTGCAGTTTTTGATCATATAAGGAACAATAATCATCCCATAGATTGGGAAAACAGTTTAGAAGTCTATAAATCATCACGTGTCACAGAAAGACTTCTGGTTGAAGCAAGTTTGATTAGGGAAATGAATTCTATAAACCTTAGTGATGGTCAGGACAAAACTGATAAGGTGTCACACAAATTTATTTGTCAGTGGCCCAAGGTTAACAATGCTTTGAAAGCATGTAAGGTAGATGTGGGATAGATGATTAGTGGGTTTCAAGTTTTTGACCTGACTTGACATGACTTGTTACGTCGCCCAGCTTTTATAAGCTCTTCTTATCACAAGTCCCACGGCCTATAATCTCACCAACTCCAAAAACCGACGAAAGATAAAAATAAAAAAAAGTCCGAAATTGGTCAAGACACCGGAGCGTCAGTACCATTCCATGAAGGCATGAAGGTGGTGCCTCATAATGACTGGGAGGGGGGCTGAGATGTTGTCTCTTAACGTCAGCTCATAAGTTCAGGTCTGACACCAGTCCGCTGACGTCAACCTTACATCAATGCTTCGCCCAAGTCAGGACTCCTCCCACATCAACGCAAAACATACCTGGGTTTGGTGTTTAGTCAACGTTTACCTCATATCAACACACAGGCGGTCATGATGCTGATTTGGGTTCAACATCAACGTAAATGTATCCGTGTCTTAGGGTTAGGTGTGCAACCTTAGTCAACGCTCGCCTCATCGGCTAAAGTCAATAAAGACGTGTCTAGTCTGGACAAAGCTTACTAACTCGAGCCAACATCTCACCAACGCCAACGTAAACAAATCCAGGTAAATTATCAACACACACACACACACACGCGGGCGCATTAACGCTCATCCTACTCAACGTCAACGCTTCCTCCTGATCAATGTTAACACATGCTTCCTCGACAATGCTGAACCCGCGTATACGTCAAAGGTCACACACCCCAATCCTCGCTAATGAATCAAAACCAACATTGTGACACTTTAGTCAACGCTTGAACTATATCATCACTGACCCACCCATACTCACCCTAACACAGATAGATGTAAATCCGAAATACAACAATATATTTTCTACTTCTATATGAATACTGTACATCTTAATTTTATATATAGTTAAATGAAAGAAAATGAAGAATAAATATTACTAGGAAGACACTGAAGCCAGCGTTAGTTTAGACATTAATAAACCAACTTATAATCTAGTTGGGTAATGTAAAGTTAAATGGGATGAAGAGATAGTAATTTAATTGTTATAAACTGGGTGTACATGGTGTGAGGAGGTGAGTTTATTACGGGTGTAAATCAAGATACTCCTCTACATACACAGCGAGGGGATAAAAATAACACAAACAGGAAGAGAAAAGAGGGAAGGATAATTTTTGTAAATGATAGACTATATATGGTGATATTGGGGAGACGTTTGTAACATACTCGCTGGACATGTTAACCTGTAGTACCGTATTATATTAATCAACTGGTAATCAAGTACAGGTAATAGTTAAGTGTAGAAGATATTATACATGGTGTAAAGAAATACCCCCCCCCCCCTCTGTCAGTATTGGAGCGAGGGAGAAGGAAGGAGGGAGGGGCGGGGTCAGTCCTCAGCCAGAACCGCTAAGCTCAACATTTGGAAGGGCTCCTCGTTCTGACACAGGACCCGCATGGATGGCTCCGTGTCGCCTGGCACGACCGCGAAGTTTTGAGTCAACATTTCCAAGATCTCCTCCTTGGTCTTGGTGAGTTCTTTGGGTGGGCAACGACCTCTCACGCACGGCATTACCACCTTACACAGGGACGGGACCATCCTGATGGTTGGCATGCCCAAGCACCTGACGAGGGTGATGTTGGGGTGTTTGCGTTCCACCAATGTGTACCGCAGGAAGAGTTTCTGGGCGATAACTGGCCAGGATGTGTTGTAGGTCCTGGAGGGTGAGAGATTAGCTCTGGGCGTGACCACCTGGCACGTACTGGCGGCCGTCACCCCCCACAACCCAACACACAACAACAAACAAAAGCAAAACCAAAAGCGCATATTTTTTTCTTCAATGAATTTAATGAAAAAAAGTTGTAGGTGATAGCGGTTTTAGTTATGTTTATGCAGGCAAAGTTGATGATAGGAGAGCCAGAGACTGGGATGGATTAATGAACATTTCGAGTGAAGGATGTGATCGCCAACCCTTCGATATGAGTAAGACCCTCTGGTTGGTATGATATTATATTTAACACACACACACACACACACAATGTTGAAATGCCCTGTAGTTTGAGCTTCTCCACACCAATATATTATATACCATATTTGTATCACTTATGTTACTTGTATATTATTTGTAAATCAAGAGACCCATTCCCTAATTATGTAACTGTATATTTTCAGCCATCCGGCGGCCATGCTTTTTCAATAAACCGTTAATTATTATTATTATTACCACACAAACACACAGTGGCGACCTCACTGAGTGAGGACGTGTCGCCTGGCGCTCCGCAGCAGCCAAGGTCATCACGTTGACCTTTAGATAATCTAAGGCAGTTCAGTACTTTTACGGAAAGATAGTGCGTGTTTTCAAGGTGTCAGTGACTGCGAGTGATAGACTTGTGAATATGTGCGTTCCAGTGCCACGACACCGTCGCACCGACCTGTTCCGGCTGAAGTCTGGTGCTGGCTATCCTCCACCCCACACCATCACTCTACTAAACGCGCTGAGGATCTTTTACAACCGCGGCTGCAGACGGGTTCGCCGCATTCCCAGACGAATCCCTATCATCACGCCGAGCAAGCATAAGAAAGTCAAGCCAGTGACAGAAAGACAGTGTGCTCGCTATGAAGTGCCGCGACTATGGTACAGCCTACCATCCCTATTACTGTCCAATGTTACATCTTTAAGCAACAAGGTGGAGGAGGTCAGTGTCACAGTGAAGTCAGTTGGTGCAGGTATTGTGGTGATAACCGAGGCGTGGCAAATTGTTCCTGAGATCTGTGCCATAGAAAACTATGAGTTATTTCACGACCTTAGAAAGTACAGGCGAGGTGGTGGTGTAGTGCTGTACTGTCGCAGTGACCTTAAACCATCACACCTAGGTGTTAATGTACCTGAGGATGTAGAAGCTTTGTGGGTTAAGGTCACTCCCACCTCCAACCCCGCCAGCTTGCCTCCCTCATTGTTTGTGTGGCTTATCACCCCCGCGCCCCTACCGCCAATGTACTGGTTACTCATATAATAGACACTGCTGACTCCCTGAGATCCAGATTTCCCTGTGCTAAGCTAGTGATATGCGGTGACTTTAATGAGTTAGACATCAGCCACATCACCCAACACCTCCACCTTGCACAGACTTTCCTACACATGGGGATGCCACCCTGGACATCATCATGACTGATCTCGGCATCCACTACCTTCCCCCCCCCCCCCCAGCCGAAGCACCCCATCTGTCCCTGCTGTGGTCACCTACACCTACCATCTCACAACCGCCAGTTGTCACCAGGACTTACCGACCTACCCCTGACTCTGCCATGCGGAGTTTCGGATAGATTCATGGATGATAGAGAGTGGTAGCAACTCTCGACAGGAGCTGCCATGCACAGGCCAACCGGCCTATTGCAGACTCCTTACTTTCTTATATTCTTATGGACTGAAGTGATCATGGTAGACGATGTGCAGAACAAGTGGGATAATTACCTGGACACTATCACCAAAACCTACCACCACCTCTTTCCAGCCAAGACACTGAGGATCCACCCCGATGATGTCCCGTGGATTACACCCCGTATGAAAAGACTAACTGAGGAGCGCAACACGGCATACTACTCCAACAACCGCCTGTACAAAAGTCTATATAACCAAGTTATCAGGGAAATAAAGTCAGCCAAGAAGTTTTATGTTCCCAGGAAAGTGCACGAGCTCAAGGAGGTCGGCATCGGTCAGTGGTACTCTCAGGTAAAAGATCTCTGTGGTCTTAACCGTCAGTCTCCCACAATTCCTTTTATCTCTCATTTACCAAGTGAGGAGGCAGCTGAGACAATTAATGACCACTTTGCTACCATGTCATACCCTACCCAGTCTTGACCTCACTATCCTCCCGGCCTACTTACCTTACCCCTCCTCCCCTCCCAGTGTTCAACCTTTTGAAATTGCCAACAAACTCCTGAAATTTAAATCCAAACGCTCCACGACCCCAATTGACCTTCCAATCAAAATTTACAAGGAGTTTGCAGTCGAACTTGCCACCCCCCTCTGTTCCATTATTAATGCATCTCTCAGATAAAGCAAATGCCCTAATGAATGGAAAATAGCATTTGTCACCCCTATCCCCACAGTCCCCTAGTGACCTCAGGCCAGTTGCCATCACCCCCATACCCAGTCTACTCTGTGAAGACTTTGTTTTTGAATGGGCATTTGCTAGTATTTATCAGTCAATTGATCCACAGCAATTTGGCAATATGAGGACCTCCTCTACATCACACTGCTTAGTTAGTTTCCAGGATTTCCTGCACAAAAACCTGCAGAGACGTAAGACATCACTGGCCATAGCCCTTGTTGACTTCAGGAAGGCTTTTGACCTTGTTCATCACTGCACTGTTATCGACAAGGCCATTGCACTAGGGCTGCCCACCAACCTGGTCTCATGGCTCACTGACTTCCTGAGTGAGCGTCGTCAGGCAGTGAGGTACCAGGTTTGTCTCCACATTCCAACATCTCACCTGAGGTGCTCCCAGGGGACCAAGACCACTGTGCTTCCTAATCCTGATCAACGATGCTCTATCGGACACTCCTCACAGGTGGAAGTACGTGGATGACTGCACTGTGGAGGTTACAGTGGACAACACCTCACCGGACTACTCATCGCTACAAGGTACCCTGGACAGGCTACAGGCATGGACTACGAAGAACAAGGTCACCATCAATCACACTAAAACTGTAGTCATGCACATCAACACCGCCACCACACCAATGCAAGCTCCAGCAGTTACAGTCGGTGCCCATCCTCTCCAGCTAGTGCAGTCTGCCAAACTCCTGGGTGTAACTATAGACCACAAACTGAACTGGAAGGCCCATGTAAACAACACTCTCAAGGCAGCTTCGTACCGACTCTACATGCTACGACGACTCGGGTCACTTGGGGCACCCAGGTTAGACCTGAGGAATATCTACAATGCATTTATACTCCCAAAATTAACGTATGCGTCACTAGCCTGGTCGTCTTCTCTCAACTCTACCCAACAACGTCAACTAGAGAAGGTACAGAAGAGGGCCTGCAGAATTATGCTCACCTCAGACTACAACAACGCTCTCTCCACCCTGGAAATGCCATCCCTCAGTGACCTCCACCACCATGCACTAGCAGAGTTTGACAGTGAACTACTGCACCATCCTTGTCATCGCCACCTACTACCACCTGCAGTACCCTGCCTACCTCGCGTAGTCCGCCACTGCAACTAAATTCAGCCCATAAGAGCCCGCACTGATAGATATAAGAATAGCACCATCCCATCTATTGTTAAAATAATAAATAACTCCTTATTTATGTACTGTACAGCCCTGTAAATGTATTGAACGTATATTGTTATTTCTAAATCACATGTAAGTTTGTATATTTTCAGCCACCGGCTGCAACTCAGTTGTGTTCTGACCTCACTAGGGGAAAGGTCACGGCAGGGTTAGCTCCAGAGGGATAATTATCAGATATGGCCAGTGCTATGTGCGGTCTTGGGTATGAGAGTTTGTTGACCAAACTGGGGTGGTCCATTGAAGAATTGGCGAGGGCCAAGTTAGAAATTGAGAGGGCCACCTTGGAGAACCTGAAATTAAGGAAAGAGCTGGCGAAGTTAAAAGGAGAGGCTGGACGAGTAAAGCCAGTGTCTGACGAAAAATCAAGCAAGTGGAAAATTGTGAGTAGTGGGAAGACAAAGCTGGTGGTGAAGAAGCACACGAAGAATACGACAACAACGACAACAACAGCTAAGTGTACCAACCCTTTCAGTCCCTTGATAGACGAATTGGACGTTAGTACAGTCAGGGGCAGGGATGACAAGGAAGGTATAAAAACTTTAATTGTTGGTGACTCACAAGTAAGGTACATGGACAGGGCCGTTTGTGGTAAAAATAAAAATAGGTTGAGGGTGTGTTTGCCAGGAGCTGGGGTGGGGGATATAATTGACAGGATGGACAATATCTTGTCTGGTAATGGGAACAAACCCATTATCTGCCTCAGTGCAGAAGGCAATGATATTGGCCTGTGTAGGAGCGAGGAACTTCTTGACAAGTTCAAGGCAGCCATAGATCGTATTAGGACTAAGGGAGGGATCCCTATCATATGAGGTGTCCTGCCTAGAAGGGGAGTTGGCAGTGAATGGTTGTCAAGAGCAGTTGGTGTCAACGACCGTCTTGACAGATATTGCAAGTCAATATCAGTCCCATTCATTGACAACTGGGACAACTTCTATGGCAGAAGGGACCTTTATGCTAGGGATGGGGTGCACCTATCTAGGGATGGAGTAGCAACCCTGGCTGGGGCTCTAGAGGGGGCAGTTCAAAAGATATCGAAGTCTTTAAACTGCTAAGAGAACATAGGGGCACGGGGGTGGAGGAGACTGCAGTGGGAGCGGGTAAACAAGGCGAAAGATTACAGGGAAATAGTGTTAGGAATGATGACAAAACTAAATTAGACGGGGAGTTTAAAACTAAACGCGGTAAGGGGAGGACTCAGAACACGACTAACTTAAATGTATACTACGCGAACAGTAGAAGTATGAGAAACAAAATGAATGATATTAGGGCCTTGGTATGTACCGAAGAAATCGATATAATTGCATTCACTGAAACATGGATCAACCTAGACTCACGTGAGTTACTGGTCGAATACCAAATTGCGGGTTACAAACTGTTCCATACCGATAGGCAGACCAGGAAAGGAGGTGGAGTAGCAATCTATGTTAGGGATAATCTGAAGTGTGAAATAAATAAGGAAATAAAAACTGAGAGGAATACAGAAACAATTTGGATAGAATTAAGCGACGGTCGGGAAAAATTAATCACAGGAGTAATATATAGACCCCCCAATCTTGATAGCGTCAATGAGCGACTTATCTGGGATGAAATGCGCAGGGCTTCCATACACAACAAAGTCTGTATAGTAGGCGACTTTAACCTTGGCCAAATAGATTGGACTGACCATACTGGCAACTCAGAATCAGAGAATTTTCTCGAGACGATCCAGGACTGTTTCCTAAGTCAACATATAACCGAACCCACACGGGGTAATAATATACTGGATTTAGTTCTGCCGAACAGAGAAAACCTCATTAGCAATGTCGAGGTAGGGAACGAACTTGCAAACAGCGATCACAAAGAAATTCGATTCCAGTTAGATTTTCAGGGAAGACGTAAGGAAAATTCCACTAAAGTACAAGATTTCAGAAGGGCAAACTTTGACAGTTTAAAGAGGCAGCTGAGAGAGGGGGTGTCGCGCTTGGGGGTGAACCTGACAGATGACACCGACCTGATAACGAGATCTGAGATTGCCGAGTTCCACGACAATTTAAATAGTGAGTTACTTAATGCACAAAGGCAGAACATACCATACAAAAAACTCAGATCAGACAACAATGACCCTAAATGGATAAATAATTATTTAAAGAACATCATTGGCCAAAGGAAGGCTATAGGTAGAAGGATAAATCGTGGCGAAATTCACCTCCGGGACTATTATAGGGTATTGGCGAGTAGGGTTAAAACCGAGATAAGGAAAGCAAAGAGAAATAATGAGGTAAGGATAGCAAGGGAGGCGAAGACAAACCCCAAAGGATTCTACCAAATGTATCAAACTAAAACACGGGAAAAGATTGGACCATTACGGTCAGACTCCGGCGAGCTCACTGATAACGACGGAGAAATGAGCAATAATTTGGATAAATATTTTTCAACAGTTTTCACCACCGAAAATTTAAACATGATACCCGAGGCACCGAGTCTATTCAGAGATAGTGAAGAAAACAAATTAGGTGAGATAGTAGTGACTAGTAACGATGTTAGTAAGCAAATAGACAAATTAAAGCCTAATAAGTCACCTGGTCCCGATGAAATATTTGCCAGAGTACTAAAGGAATGTAAGGAAGAGCTTAGTATGCCCTTAGCAAAGTTGTTTAACATGTCCTTAAAAACAGGTGTAGTACCAGAATCCTGGAGGGTGGCAAATGTAATACCGATTTTCAAGAAGGGGGATAGATCACTATCCTCTAACTACCGCCCAATCAGTCTAACATCAATAGTAGGCAAATTACTGGAAGCAATCATTTCAAACTCTATTCGAAATCACCTGGAAAAGCATCGATTGATCAATGATTCCCAGCATGGCTTCACAAGCGGACGTTCTTGCCTAACTAATCTATTAACATTCTTTTCATCAGTTTTCGAATCGGTGGACGAGGGGCACAATTACGATGTGGTATATCTCGACTTTAGTAAAGCCTTCGACAGAGTCCCCCACGAAAGACTAATTAGAAAGGTAGAAGCTCATGGCATCAAAGGTGACATCCTTAAATGGATTAGGGCGTGGTTACAGGACAGGAAACAGCGAGAGAGCATTAACGGCACTAAGTCCCATTGGAGCAACGTCACAAGTGGAGTTCCCCAAGGCTCAGTACTTGGACCATTATTGTTTATTATATACATAAACGGCATAGATATTGGCATAGACAGCAACATAAGTATATTTGCTGATGACACTAAAATAGGACGTGTTATCAAATCTGACGAGGACTCTGCAAAACTACAGGAAGATCTAAACAAATTTTTCGAATGGTCTGAAAAATGGCAGATGAAATTCAACGTCGACAAATGTAAAGTACTCAGTATAGGAGATGTAAACAGGGAAACCAGATACCAGATGAACAACGATGTCATAGAGAAATCCGACTGCGAGAGAGATTTAGGAGTAATGATAAGTAGGAACCTTAAGCCAAGTAAACAATGTGTTTTTGCTCGTAACAAGGCTAATACAGTACTTGGGTTCATACAAAGGAGTGTTAGTTACAAGACTAGCGAGGTCATCCTAAAACTGTATCTTGCTCTTGTGAGACCACACCTGGATTACGCAGTCCAGTTCTGGTCACGGTATTACAGAATGGATATAGAATCCTTGGAAAGAATTCAGAGGAGAATGACAAGACTAATCCCGGGCCTTAGGAACCTTGAGTATAGAGACAGGTTAAAGCATCTTAATTTGCACTCCCTTGAGAGACGTAGAGAGAGGGGCGACCTGATAGAGGTGTATAAGTGGAAGGCAGGGCTAAACAAAGGGGACATTACAAAGGTACTCAAATTATCCAACCAGCAGTGAACTCGTAACAATGGTTTTAAATTAGACAAATTTAGATTTAGGCGTGAAATAGGTAAACACTGGTTTGGAAACAGAGTAGTGGGTGAATGGAACAAGTTACCAAATATCATCATTAACTGGAATACGCTGAATTGCTTCAAACATAGGTTGGATGCTCATATGAGCAATTGGGGTTGGGTGTAAACTGGACTGCCCAGTATGGGCCAATAGGCCCGCTGCAGTTTCCCCCATTCTTATGTTCTTATGTTCTTAATAAACCGTTTATTATTATTATTATTATTATTATTATTACTATTATTATTATTATACACACACACACACACACACACACACACACACACACACACGTTACCTATGATGAAATCACTGCATAAGAATATTAAATATGTGTATTTATTTCATACATAGACTTATTTAACACAGGCTTTACACAAACAATTATTAAAGACTTACTGTACTTAGTAAGTTATCTTACTTAAGATATAAATTTATTTAAGATATAGACAATATACATAAATTTACTAAGATAATATTTCTTAATTTTTTTTATATAACTTTGAAAGATTTAACTCAATCTAAATTGAATAGGGAAAGTAGGACTCTTTTTGAAGAATTGCGATAAGACATTCCTAAGTTGATAGAGAATCTTTCATTATGCTCAAATATGTGAAATCTGATGATAATTTATCGTCAGATTTTTAAACCGATTTATTATAAGGTGAATCTGGAAAAATCAATACAGAACTCTTCACCAGATTTCTAAAACAGACATATAAATGCTGGCAGGAGTTTAGGTAGAGCGCATATGCCAAAAGCTAGAGCCTACTTATCATCATATTGTTAAAGGTCTTTGTAAGCGGCTTTAAGGAGTGGATGAAGACGGATAGCTGGATAAGCGTTGCGTGGATAAGTAAGGCGAGGCGGTCAAGGTGATGGATGGATGCTGTCCAGACAGCTAGATTATACCTTCACCTTCACTGGACATCATAATATGACTTACAACTCATTATCTCCACTAATGAGGGAGGAGGGGTGGGGGGGTTGGTGGGAGGTGTGGAGGGAGGGAGGGAGAGGGAGAAGCTTGAATTATATCTTAACTCCAGTAATCTCTCAAAATTAGATAAAAGATAGAGATATTATCAGATATAAGTGAAGGGTTGGCGGACATCATGTATGTAGATGTTCCTACACTTTATATACCTGTGGCGTACCTGGGCTAATTTATGTGGCCCTGTTTACTAATTCACTCCTTTAATAATTACTATTCAATAATGACTGTCTTAAGCCTCTACGAGCTACTACTGAATGTTAACAATGCTGTTTAACTGTTGTACTATTTTCTGTTGAAAGTTTAAACGTCTCTAACGTAATTTGTGGCTATATTACCCTATTTCACCATGTGGTAATTACTACTGACTATTGACAGTATTAATTACAATACTAATTCAAATAAATATTTATTAATTAGTTAATTGATTTATCTTTCTATCTACTAATTCATTCCTGTATGTGTGTGTGTGTGTGTGTGGCTATTCAGAGCACGTTCAGTTCAAGTTTAGAAGCTCCAAAAAAGTTGTTGGTAGCGAAAGGCAGAGAGCACGTAGCCTGTTATAAACGCACAGTGAGGTGATGACAATTAAACCAGGTGACTGAAGTGCACACACACACACACACACTCTGTTACGGTCCTCTTCCCTTTCCCTCAATATTTGGTTCGGTTCCTCATTGTATTTAGTTTCTATTGTGTCCCGTTTTCCTTTAGAATCGAAATTCCAAGTTTATAGTAAAGACTTTTAAAAATGTCTTGATTATTTTTATATTAGTATGTAAGTAATAAGAAGTGTAAGTAATAAGAGTGCAGAGGTCTTATTGTAACTATAACTTGCGCTCGTCAGGCCGCACCTCGATTATGCGGTTCAGTTCTGGTGCCCCTATTATAGAATGGATATCAGTTCACTAGAGTCGGTGCAGCGAAGAATGACGAAAATGATTCCGGGACTTAGAAACCTTCCATATCAGAATAGGTTAAAGAAACTAAACTTGCATTCCCTAGAAAGACGAAGAGTGCGGGGAGATATGATAGAAGTATTTAAGTGGGTGAAAGGAATCAATAAAGGGGATATAGATAAAGTTCTTGTAATATCCGAGCAGGATAGGACTCGGAGCAACGGAATTAAGTTGGATAAGTTTAGGTTTAGGAGGGAGATAGGAAGGAACTGGTTCACAAATTGGGTGGTGGACGAGTGGAACAAGCTTAGCAACTTTGTAGTAAGTGCTGGAACTCTGGAAAGTTTCAAAAGGAGGCTAGATAGATTCATGGATGATAGAGAGTGGTAGTAACTCTCGACAGGAGCTGCCATTCACAGGCCAACCGGCCTATTGCAGACTCCTTATTTCTTGTGTTTTTACTTTCCTATCATCGGCACCACCACTACCACAGTCAACCACTACCCACCACCAACACCACCACTACCACAGTCAACCACTACCCACCACCAACACCACTACTACCCCAATCAACCACTACCCACCACCACCACCCAGTTAACCACTTCCTACCACCAACACCACCCAGTCAACCACTACCTACCACCAACACCACTACTACCCCAGTCAACCACTAACCACCACCACCACGACCACCGCCATGGTAACCCTTTTTTTTTTTTGAACAACGTGGCCTCCAGCCTCCCCCAATAGCCACACCTTCGCCGCCATTTCATTACCTTAATATTAAATATCCTAATACATAAGTAGCTACCCTATCTGTGTTGAATTAGTTGAGCCGCAGATCTATGCGCCATTCGGTGACTGTTGCCTCATAGTCAATATCTGCATCTGTTGTCGGCTTTGGGGCCGAAGCTCTCGTTCCTCTGAGGCAGAGCAAAGCCGACCGAAGCAGAGAGAAGGACAGTCGACTTCTCATCCCGGCTGTAACATAGCTTCTGGGCTGCTGCTTCTGGTCGGAGATCATCTCCGCGAGCCTATCTTGTACGTGGTCCCATCCCACCAGAGGTTGTGAACACCAGTGGAGTGAAGCTGCCCATCAACTCCACCACCATCGTAACCCCTACCCACCACCACCACCATCGTAACCCCTACCCACCACCACCACCACCACCATCGTAACCCCTACCCACCACCACCATCATATCCCCTACCCACCACCACCATCGTAATCCCTACCCACCACTACCACCACCACCATCGTAACCCCTACCCACCACCACCATCGTAAACCCTACCCACCACCACCATCGTAATCCCTACCCACCACTACCACCACCACCATCGTAAACCCTACCCACCACCACCATCGTAATCCCTACCCACCACTACCACCATCGTAAACCCTACCCACCACCACCACCACCATCACCCCTACCCACCACCACCACCCACATCTAGGCATAATACCTTGACCTTCCTGGAGGGGGAAGAAATGACAAACCCCCTCATATCATAACGTCGATTCGTACCATACGCCAATTTCTCTCTCTCGACCTTAAGACCAAGGCGGTCTTGACACTCTCTTGACTCCTGGGTGAGAATTATAGCTCAGGTTGTCTGGAGGTATAATTTGTGTGGTTGTCATTGCCGTCAGCGCCCGTCAACCCCGCCATGACTCACACACACACACACACACACACACACACACACACCAGCCTAGCACTTGTGTTTTTACTTTATACGAGACCACACAACCACGGTACCACAAACAACCACTAAAACAGACACAATTATGGAAACCACACACAACCACGGAACCACACACAACCACGGAACCATACACAACCACGGAACCACACACAACCACGGAACCACACACAACCACGGAACCATACACAACCACGGAACCACACACAACCACTAAAACAGACAACCACGGAACCACACACAACCACGGAACCACACACAACCACGGAACCATACACAACCACGGAACCATACACAACCACGGAACCACACAACCACGGAACCACACACAACCACTAAAACAGACAACCACGGAACCACACACAACCACGGAACCACACACAACTACGGAACCACACACAACCACGGAACCATACACAACCACGGAACCATACACAACCACGGAACCATACACAACCACGGAACCATACACAACCACGGAACCACACACAACCACGGAACCACACACAACCACTAAAACAGACAACCACGGAACCACACACAACCACGGAACCATACACAGCCACGGAACCACACACAACCACGGAACCACACACAACCACGGAACCACACACAACCACGGAACCATACACAGCCACGGAACCACACACGGCTATGAAAAACACAGCCACTGAACTAGCCAACCACAAAAGCGCACAGGAAATATACATTATTCATAGAGCTTAAAATTTATATAAGAAGAGAAATCGTGATCTTGTAGTAAAAAAAAATGTTGAAAATTTATCGAGAACAATAAAAATCTTAAAACAAAAAAACAAATTATGAAACTTGCACTAATATTATTATTCTTAATTTTTTTTTTACCTTAAAATGTTTTACTTAGGTAATTTTTTTTATATAAGTTGTTGTTGTTGGACCAACTCAAAGAACGTTATTAAGGACCTTGCTTGTTTAGTGTAGAAGTAGAGTAGCCCGCACTTATACCTGGTACAGCGGCTGGGGTGTTTTGTGATATGAGGGAACTCTATGATATGAGGGAACTCTGTGGAAGGCTTACCTATCATTTTTAGTGTGGCTACTACTACGAGAGTTCCTTGGGCTATTCCAGAAGTTTTAATACGATGTAAACAAACACAGAGGTGCCACACTTCACAAAACGTTCCAGCCACTGTACCAGGTCTAAGTGCAGGCGACTGTACTGTAGCTAGAAATGCAATAACAGAGGTGATTATACAGGTAGAAATGTTCTTTCATTTTTAAAAGTTTTTCTTAAGTGTATGAACTAACATAGTGCATGTACTTTAAATTTAATCCACGATTATAGCGCCAGAATCAGCAAGTTTTACTTGAAGAGAAAGCCTTGAGAAAGAAGTAAATTAAATGAAGAAGGTAAATTGATGAAAATACAAGGAAGGAAGGAGGTGAATGGTGATAAACTCCGACTATAGGGGACGTTTATGGAGGAAGTGAAGGCATGATGAAGAGAGAGAGAGAAAACAAACGTGTTTATGAGGTGAAGGTGTGTGTCTGTGTACATTCATGTGTATGTGTGTGTGTGTGTGTGTATGGGTGGGTCCCCTGACACCAGCAGGTATTTACAGCCACGTGAGAACCTCTTATTTTCCTTTACCACAACACAGCTCAAATTGGTACTCACAGCTCAACCCAACACTCCCTCACTCCACCAGTCAGTCCCTCCTTCACTCCATTTCTCCCTCTCTCCCTCCCTCCCTTCCTTCTGTGCCAGTGTGTTTATTCTATTATATGTGTAATAATAATAATAATAATAATTAACGGTTTATTGAAAGAGCTTGGCAGCCAGAAGGCTGAAAATATACAGTTACATATTTGGGGAATGGGTTACGAATTACAAATAATATACAAGTAACATAAGTGACACAAATAAGACATATAATAACTAGATGGGGAAAAGCTCAAACTACAGTTCATTTCAACATAGTGTGTGTGTGTGTGTGTGTGTGTTTAAATGCAGTCTTTTAATTTGCATGGCTAAGAGATCGGTCAACTTAAATAAGAAGGCAAATCCCAAAACCCAAAGAACAACAAAGCTACTATAATTGACCCACTTCAAGCCACGACACGAAGATGACGGCTGAAGAAAATGGTGCCTAGACATCTTTAGGACTGTTTGATATCCATAACGTCACGTAAATTCAACCAATACACGCTCAGTATCGATACCATCACGTACGATCAACGAATACACGCTCAGTATTGGTGACGTCAATTTAGATCAAACTACAGTCTGCACGTTCAGTATCGATGCTGTCATTTTACATCAACCAATAAACTCTCACCAGCTTCTCGGTAGCACGTACACTCGCAAACCATATTCTCTAGCCCACCTGGGTGGGTGCTGGAGGTTAGTACAGTGTCCTTTCTGGATGGGGGGGGGGGGGGCCCACTCTAACTATCACGAGGCAATACACGCACGAACAACACAGTCATAGTACGGTTGTATAGATGATATTATGTATAAATATTGTAAAGGGCATTTTATACTCTGCATTATCTTCATTATATATGAACAAAAAGAAAAAATTACCATAGGTTGTAGTTACGAAAGTATGAATGGAAATAAACACTACCAAACCACCCAGTGACTCCACACAACGTGCGTGTGTGTGTGTGTGTGCCAGACTACGATGCTTCCCATCATTAGCATAACTATATGAAAATTCCTGTTTAATTTAACTACATATTTCAAAAACCTTAAATTACATGTGGATCAGTCACTCCTCATTTGACACATTTATAATGTCATACTTTGACCATCCCATCTGGGCACATGGAGGCACACGGTAACTCTCACGGGGCAACATACGCACGAACACACAAGTTATGATATGAACCCTTCCAGGCTTCACTATCATTATCATGTTATGTTCATCGTGCTCTGTATCTTGGTAACTGGTCATAGTATCAATACATGACAGTGTTATTAGTATTATATTGGGCGGGGGACTGCCGGTGGCAGGAGGTGGCGATGAAGAGGATGGTGCACTAGTCCACTGCCAAACCTTGCTAGTGCGTGGTGGTGGAGGTCACTGAGGGATGGCATTTCCAGGGTGGAGAGAGCGTTGTTGTAGCCGGAGTAGTCTGCGCCGAGCATGATTCTGCAGGCCCCTTTCTGTACCTTCTCTAGTTGATGTTGTTGGGTAGAGTTGAGAGAAGACGGCCAGGCTGGTGACGCTGGTGTGTGTGTGGCAAACCCGTGTGAGTGTGTGTGTGGTGGTATGTGGCGAAAAGCCCGGGTTTGAGTGTGTGTGGTGGCGGTGCACTTAGGTAATAGTTATGGTGATGCTGTGGTATGTGGTTGCTCGCACTCTCGCCTTGCCAACATATCTAGGAACCAGTGCAAATTATACCTGATCACTAGAGAACACACTGGTATATCCACTTATCACGAGCATAATCACATGAACAAGAGAGAGGGAGGGAGCAAGAATGAAGGTAGGGAGAGAGGAAGAGAGGGCGAAAGGAAGGAAGGAGGAGAAGGAGGGAGGAAGAGAGAGAGAGGGAGGAAGGGGGGATTATTGGGCCTTCTGCCGTCTGAGACAAGACAGTGGTAAGTTTTACACCGACCTCCTTCCTCCACGACTACTTTGCATACAATATCACACACACTAGCCCCAGGAAGTGTGATTGTGTGAATTTATTAATCATAACTGTAGCACACATAAATGACAGGGATTATTTGGTCTCTGGTAGGTGGTTAGGTGATGTTACCTGGTGAGTGTGTGTGTGTGTGTGTGTGTGTGAATTATTGCAAAGATCTGGGCGGAGGAGGAGGAGGAGGAGGAGAAGTGTAGTCTGTTGAAGGAGAAGAGGAGAAGGGTGACAAAGAGGATGAGAAGAAGTGTAGTGTGTTTTTGAGGGAGAAGAGGAGGAGTGTAGTGCGTTGAAGAAGAGGAGGAGGACGACAAAGAGGTGGAAGAGGAAGACCACAAAGAAGAGGAGGAGAAGGAGGAGTTTAGTGTTTTGAGGGAGAAGAGGACTCTCCTGAGTATAGCTCCAGCCTCATGCTACCTCATTCCTGCTCCTTAATTAGCCATAACATCAGCAGTATTCCCCTTCACTAAGATACCTTTTAGATCAGTTTATATTTTCTATTGCCCACAAAATTGATGTACTTTGGTTCAGTGAGACCAAACACACTAACGATATTGACCATTTATAATATACACTGCCTCAACACGTCACGACACAGTGTAAGAGATGATTTAAAGGTTCAGGAGGAGTACATGGAGAGTGTTTTCACTGAATTACGTAACGACACACGAAATATTCTAGTTGGGATAATCTACAGAAGACCCCACACTAATGTAAGGAATTTTCTTGGTCACTTATCAAAGATTATCTCTATCATAAGTTCAGAGACGAAACTTTGCAACGTTACAGGAGATTTCAACCTTGATCTACTAAAATCCGAGACGGACACCTCAGTATTAGACCTTCTTGCTACCTGTCATTTTAAGCTCTTCTTCAAAACAATAACCAAACCCACCAGAGTAACTGCCACCTCTGCCACTGTGATAGATCATATCTGGACTAACAACACTCCTAACAACTTGCAAGTGGAATTACTTATAACAATATCTCAGATCACTTCCCAGTTTTTGCTATTTATAAAATAGTTATAAGACCTGAAAGTTCTACCTTGTAGTAAAGTCACAATAAAATACAGAGACCACTGTGCCAACAATATGGTCCTGTTCGAAAACAACTTAATGAATGCTACAGTAAGAGGGGTGTTGTCTCAGCCTCCGACAACCCTAACGTGATCCGCTGCAACTTCTCTTGCATCTTCATTGCTTACTTAGATAAAGGCTTCCCACTCAAGACTAAGTTAGTAAAAGCTGTTTCCATCTCCAAGTCCAATATTACAAGTGAAATCAAGGGATGGTAAGAGAAAAACACAAACTCCAGAGAAAATTTGCAAAAAGACCCATAACTTTCGGTGATGCTTACTGAAGTATCAGAAATAGAGTAACTCAAGCAGTTAGAAATTCCAGACGTAGCTATTATGCAAATAATCTCCAGTCAGCATCAAGACAACAGTAAGAAAACCTGGAGTATCATCAATTCTATTTAGAACAGGAACACTCAACCTCTGGCTCCTGACTCAGCTTTTATGACAAATGATAGTTGTAACGGAACCCTCCCTCATTACCAACCACTTTAATAGCTATTCTATCAGTGCTGGCAAAAATCTTGCAGAGAGCATCCCTGATCACCCTGAGGAATTTAGAGCCTACCTGCAAAACAGACAGCAAAATGAGCTGTTCTTTTCCCCCGTCACAGCAGATGAATTGCTGACCATCATAAAACTGTCCAAAGATGCAGCAGCAGGCGAGGACAATATACCAATGAGCATCATTAAGAAAGTAGCCCACTTATTACTACCTGTTCTCCTACACATCTGTAACTCCTCCTTCATTAGTGGTGTCTTTCCTAATAAACTGAAAATTGCTTAAGTTCCCCCAGCATATAAAAAATATGGGGATAAAGATCTTTTCAAGAACTACCTCCCCATATCAGTCATCCCAGCCTTGAGTAAGATACTGGAGAAGCTAGCATGTAGTAAACTAAATTCCTTCTGCAATGTCAATAACATCCTTACCGACTCTTAGTTTGGATTTAGAGCTAGAAGGTCAACTGAGAGTGCTCTGCTATCCATCCTTTACTAATGACATCTTAAACTCCTTTGATGACAGTCAGTTCACAGTCGGTATATTCCCGGACCTCTCTAAAGCCTTCAATACTGTCGACCATACCATCCTCCTTTCAAAGCTTGAACATTACGGCGTTAGGGGCTTATCCTACGATTGGTTTATCTCATATCTGTCTAATAGGAAGCAGTTTGTCTGCTATAATAATCATTAATCTGACTCCTCACCAATTTTGTCTTGCGTCCCTCAAGTCTCCATTCTTGGTCCTGTACTCTTCGTGTTGTACATAAACGATAAAGTCCACGAGAGCACACTCATAAAATACAACTTATTTGCAGACGATAGTAATCTCGATGCCAATCACTCAGATTTCTATTCCCTGATAAGAACTGTGAGCAGTGAATTAGCTGAAGTCAGAAAGTGGGTGATATGTAATAGACTTACCCTAAACCCCGAAAATGGAAAAAACTGTCCTCCAGAAATGGACCTTGGTAATACAGTCCCCAAACGTGACTAAAATACTAAATTCCTTGGGGTTGTTGTTGATGATAAACTAAACTGGAGAAACCACATTCAACCCATTCACAGTAAGGTCAATAAACAGTGCGGTCTTCTGTATCACACTCGACAGTCACTCACTGTTACAGCAATGAAATAAATCTATTTTGACCATGTTTATTACCACTTGATACAAGGTCACACAGTATGGAGGGCCTCCGGCTCCACTAAAACACAACCCTTGGTCACAGCCCAGAAGAGAGACATCCGAGCAATGGTCTACTTGAAAAAAACTGATCACACTAACTAATAATTTGCTAAATTACAAATGTTAAAATTCGAGGATATTAACACTTATTGATGTGCCATATTTGTTTATAAATCTGTTAATCACTTGATTGAGGAAAATTATTTCCGCTCCCGAAATAACCGGAGATACAACTTAAGACACCAAGAGCTACTAAGACCACCCCCCATGCGCTCCTCTCAGTCCCAGACCTCTATAAAATATCACGGTGTGAAGGTGTGGAACAACTTACCACCACCTATCCGAGCAAAGACTACGCTTCTTTCCTCTAAATCATCTCTGTATCTATAGCTTAAGTATTAATATTTTTGTAACACTTACTTTTTACTCTCACCTGTATTTTGCCATCAAAACCATTATATCATATAGTGTCAAGTATATAGAAATTACCATTGCAATAATTATATATTTGCCGACAAGACAATCATGACTGTCTGTCCCCTTGTTTCACCTTAATATCAGATTAATGTATATCGACTAGACTGAAATATATGTATATACTTATACTATAAATGTAAAACACATAAATAAACAATTGAAAATCGTGGTATCATTCTCATATGTATTTACCACCACCATATTATGTGAATTATTCCAGATGATGGTAAATATTACATAATACTTCCTTGAGATAAATGTACAGCATATATCAGGTGCCACTAAGAGAGCTCAGACTCAGCCATGTTAATATTGTTATTATTATCCACACTGTATCTAAATTCCTGGCTAAATAAACTGTTTTAATATCAAACTGAACATCAAAAGGAAGAGGAGAAGTATAGTATACTGGGGGAGAAGAGGAGGAGGAGTGTAGTGTACTGGGGGAGAAGAGGAGGAGTGTAGTGTACTGGGGGAGAAGAGGAGGAGTGTAGTGTACTGGGGGTGATGAAGAAGATCAGGCAGGAAAAAAGAAGAAGAAGAGCAGCCAGACGAGGAAGAGGAGTCAGAATAGAGAGAGAGAGAGAGAGAGAGAGAGAGAGAGAGAGAGAGAGAGAGAGAGAGAGAGAGATCTTTCCTGCCTAACACACACACACAGGTGGAAGGGACGGCGCGACACTGTAATTTCCTCAAGAGAGAGACCCGCAATTACGGCCGCCTGTCTGTGTTTCTCTCCATCAGTGGGACACGACAGCCATCACCAGCATTACCTCACTGTTTTCTTAGTCTTATTTACTATGGTGATTGTTTTTGTTATTATTATTATTATCATTATTATTATTATTCTCGACAATTAATACTGAATAATATGATGTTTTATAATATTTGAAGTCGTTATATAACACAGGACAACAAATTTTTTATAATTCCCAGTTGCATGAGATTTCTTTACTGTTTCTTACCATTTTTGATCTGCTGATTTCATATTTGAAACCAGTTTTGTTCTGCATGCTCCAGTTTTCATGTAATTTGAGGTTTTACATTCTAGCCGTTTGCGGTCAAATTAATTAATTACACGATTATGGTATCAATAGGGAGATATAATTTTGTCTGTTTTTTCTTTCAGATTTGGTCATGGCTACAAAGAGAAATCAATGTGTGAACAAACCTGATGCCTTCTGTTATATTTGTGGATACTTCACGCTTATTCGTCAGAGGCGCAATATAACATCGTTTGTGAGGCGCGGCTATAAAGCGTACTTCGGACTTACTCTTGGCGACCAAGACAAAAAATGGGCTCCACAATGTGTGTGTCATAACTGCGAAGAAATGCTGCGTGACTGGACAAAAGGAAAACGTAAGGGCTTACCGTTCGGAATTCCCATGACCTGGCGAGAACCGAAGGACCACACAACTGACTGCTATTTTTGTCTGATCAATACGAAGGGTGTTGGCAAGAAAAACAGACATAAAATATCGTATCCTAGTATCCCTTCAGCAATTCGACCTACTTTGCACTCTGATGAGCTACCAGTTCCAGTTTTTAATGGGTTGTCTCCAGCTGAAGAGGAGGGAAGCGACAAAGACCAAGAGAGTGAACATGAAACTCAAGAAATACTTGCAGATTCCGACGATTCTTCTGATGGTACACCAGAGTCATCAACCCCTCAGAAGTTTAGTCAGCCAGAGCTGAATGACCTTGTGCGTGATTTGGGTCTCTCCAAAAATGCAGCAGAAGTTCTAGCTTCTAGGTTGCAAGAAAAGGCTCTACTGAACCAGACCACAAAAGTTTCAGACTTCAGAAAGCGGGAACAGGATTTTGTGCCATTCTTTACAGAGGAGAATAAGTTTGTTTACTGTCATAATATCCCGGGTCTTCTCCAGGAATTAGGGATTCCATTGTATAGTCCAAATGACTGGCGATTATTTCTAGATAGTTGTAAGCGTAGCCTGAAGTGTGTGCTACTACATAATGGTAATGTCTATGCAGCTGTTCCAGTGGGTCATTCTGTGTGCTTACGAGAGGAGTATAATGACATTAAAACTGTGATTCACCTGCTAAAATACCATGAGCACAACTGGACAATTTGTGTTGACCTCAAAATGGTGAACTTCCTTCTTGGCCAACAAAGAGGATTTACAAAGTATCCCTGCTTTCTTTGCATGTGGGACAGCCGAGCTAGAGACAGGCATTGGAACCTGAAGGAGTGGCCCTTACGTGAGACTCTGGAAGCTGGTATGCCAAACATTGTCAATGATCCAATCGTCAGTCGAGAAAAGATCATATTTCCTCCTCTCCATATCAAGCTGGGCCTGATGAAACAGTTTGTCAGAGCATTAAATACTGATGGTGAATGCTTCCAACACATAGTCTCTGCTCACCCTGCTTTGTCATTTGAGAAGATAAAGGCAGGTGTGTTTGATGGACCACAAATTCGTGCACTTGTACGTGATCAAGACTTTGTCAGAAAGATGGACGACAAGGAAAGGGGTGCATGGCTTTCATTTGTGGCGGTAATGGAAAACTTTCTTGGTAATAAAAAGGCTGACAACTATGAAACCCTTGTAGCAACCATGTTGTCAGCCTTTCATGACCTTGGATGCAATATGAGTGTCAAACTCCATTTCCTATATAGTCATCTTGATAGATTCCCTGAGAACCTAAGGGCAGTAAGTGACGAGCAAGGCGAGCGGTTTCATCAGGATCTCAAGACCATGGAAGACCGCTACCAAGGGAGATGGGACAAACATATGATGGCAGACTACTGCTGGAGCATTAAACGAGAGTGCCCTGAGACATTTCACAAACGCAAGAGCTTCAAGCGCAAATTCCTACCTGGCTAAAATGTGATTGGGCTTTGTCTCCTCATAGTAACAAATTTCTTACCTAACAATGAGTTTTATACAAATTTCAACCTTTGTTTTAGATGGAACATGTTTCAAATTGTGTTGTTGAATAAATTTAGAATATGTAATATTTTATTGTTTATTACCCAGCTAATTTAATGACAGTTTAATGACATATTTTTCAAGATAGACGACGAGGTCAATAAGACGAAGACGAAATTTTGAAATTTCAAAATACCTTGATTGCAAAAAAACTAGAGCTTACAGAAAGAAACTAACTTCAGATATGAGATCAGCACACCCAAATTAGGTAGAATCAAGTGTTTATAGCAATGCAACAAAAACTTTGTTGACCAGTGTAATCAATGTAGACTATGAGTATTATATTCGTCAAGTGTATGAGATTATATATTATGAAGAGCATTTCTGTACAAATTTACACTTTTGAGATGAATATAAGGTAGATAAGAGCGAGTCATTCTTCACGGTATGTAAACGATGTAAAATATAACAGATGTAAACAGTACTTCACATATATATAACAGGTCCCGGTGTGTACTGTACATCAGAGCAACTACCATTACCACCATGTACAGTCCTCTACCACCACCACTACCACCATATACAGCCAATCACTGAACATATCCCACAAGACAAAAAACCTATACATTCAAACACAGTCCAAACACAATAAAAAAAAACACGCCATAAATATAAACCATTTAAAACACATACCTCATTCACATATTTTGACTGACTTACAGGAATAAATATGATAAACAAATGAAGAAGACCTAACCTAACCAAACCTAACCTAACCTAACCTAACCTCCCACCGAGCCTAAGAATAAATGACTTGACAAGAGCAACACAAAAGGTAGAAATAGACTATAAATAAGACTTAGTGATAACATATGATAATCAGAACCAAAACAAAAAGAATGATCACGTGATAAATTGGAAGGGAAAGCGATAACACCTGATAAAACAGAGGTAGAGTGGGAGTAGGAATGAGAACAATGAAGTGTTATACGGCTGTGAGTTATATGGTTAGTGAACATGGAAGGAGAGAGAGAGAGAGAGAGAGAGAGAGAGAGAGAGAGAGAGAGAGAGTTGACAACCTGCTGAGAGCAAAATCATAATGTGTCAGACAAACAAAACAATATTTTTGGTGGTTAAATCGGACATCTGGGTGTTGTTTGTGCCTGATGTCGAATGCAAATTTACGAGACCAGGAGAGCATTAGGTAAGTGCTGAGGGGGGGAAGAGGGTGATGGGGTTGATGGTAGGAGAAGGGGGGGGGGGGTAAGGGGTAAGGATTGAAGGACGGGGGCGAAGGAGTGAAGGGTGGTCGTAGAAGAAAAGGGGGTGAGGGGTAATGGTTAGAGGACGGGGGGTGATGGATGTGAGGGGTGAAGAATGAGGGGGATAGATAAGGTTACGGTCATTGCAGGCCATCACAGTGGTATTAATAATTTTCTTTCTATTTTGTGTGACTTATAATTGGTGTGTTCATTTAATTTTTAATATTAAGTATAGTTTAAGAAAATTACTATATATTTGACTACCTCCCATATAAGCGATTTATCCTGAGCCTCGTACGTTCATTACATTGTTTATTTCACAAATGCATTTGGGTCAACTTTATTTTAAGTGATTTAAGAGTTCTGCATTTTCCTTTCAAGCATTTATTTAGTTAACCATAGATTTTAAACCGTAATAGGGGCCAGTGTACAAGGACTAGTGTACAAGGACTAGTGTACAAGGACTAGTGTACAAGGATTAGTGTACAAGGACTAGTGTACAAGGACTAGTGTACACGGACTAGTGTACAAGGACTAGTGTACAAGGACCAGTGTACAAGGATTAGTGTACAAGGACTAGTGTACACGGACTAGTACAAGGACTAGTGTACAAGGACTAGTGTACACGGACTAGTGTACAAGGACCAGTGTACAAGGACCAGTGTACAAGGACTAGTGCACAAGGACTAGTGTACAAGGACTAGTGTACAAGGACTAGTGTACAGGGATTAGTGTACAAGGATTAGTGTACAAGGATTAGTGTATAAGGACTAGTGTACAAGGACTAGTGTACAAGGATTAGTGTACAAGGACCAGTGTACAAGGACTAATGTACAAGGACTAGTGTACAAGGACTAGTGTACAAGGACTAGTGTACAAGGATTAACGTATAAGGACTAGTGTACAAGGACTAGTGTATAAGGACTAGTGTACAAGGACTAGTGTACAAGGACTAGTGTATAAGGACTAGTGTACAAGGATTAGTGTATAAGGACTAGTGTACAAGGACTAGTGTACAAGGACTAGTGTACAAGGATTAGTGTACAAGGACCAGTGTACAAGGACTAATGTACAAGGACTAGTGTACAAGGACTAGTGTACAAGGACTAGTGTACAAGGATTAACGTATAAGGACTAGTGTACAAGGACTAGTGTATAAGGACTAGTGTACAAGGACTAGTGTACAAGGACTAGTGTACAAGGATTAGTGTATAAGGACTAGTGTACAAGGACTGGTGTATAAGGACTAGTGTACAAGGACTAGTGTACAAGAACTAGTGTACAAGGACTAGTGTACAAGGACTAGTGTACAAGGACTAGTGTACAAGGACTAGTGTATAAGGACTAGTGTACAAGGATTAGTGTATAAGGACTAGTGTACAAGGACTAGTGTACAAGGACTAGTGTATAAGGACTAGTGTACAAGGATTAGTGTATAAGGACTAGTGTACAAGGACTAGTGTACAAGGACTAGTGTACAAGGACTAGTGCACAAGGACTAGTGTACAAGGATTAGTGTATAAGGACTAGTGTACAAGGACTAGTGTATAAGGACTAGTGTATAAGGATTAGTGTACAAGGACTAGTGTACAAGGATTAGTGTATAAGGACTAGTGTACAAGGACTAGTGTGCAAGGACTAGTGTGCAAGGACTAGTGCACAACGACTAGTGTACAAGGATTAGTGTACAAGGACTAGTGTACAAGGACTAGTGTACAAGGACTAGTGTACAAGGACTAGTGTATAAGGACTAGTGTACAAGGACTAGTGCACAAGGACTAGTGTACAAGGATTAGTGTATAAGGACTAGTGTACAAGGACTAGTGCACAAGGACTAGTGTACAAGGATTAGTGTATAAGGACTAGTGTACAAGGACTAGTGTACAAGGACTAGTGTACAAGGATTAGTGTACAAGGACTAGTGTACAAGGACTAGTGTACAAGGACTAGTGTACAAGGACTAGTGTACAAGGATTAGTGTATAAGGACTAGTGTACAAGGACTAGTGTACAAGGATTAGTGTATAAGGACTAGTGTACAAGGACTAGTGTGCAAGGACTAGTGTGCAAGGACTAGTGCACAAGGACTTGTGTACAAGGATTAGTGTATAAGGACTAGTGTACAAGGACTAGTGTATAAGGACTAGTGTACAAGGATTAGTGTACAAGGACTAGTGTACAAGGACTAGTGTACAAGGTACAAGGCCTAGAGTACAAAGGTTAGTGTGCAAGGACTAATGTACAAGGACTACACTGCAAAAGTTAGTGTACAAGGACTAATATACAAGGACTAGTGTACAAGGACTAGTGTACACGGAATAGTGTACACGGAATAGTGTACAAGAACTAG
The DNA here is from genome assembly GCA_958450375.1 of Homarus gammarus. Classification (NCBI taxonomy): domain Eukaryota; kingdom Metazoa; phylum Arthropoda; class Malacostraca; order Decapoda; family Nephropidae; genus Homarus; species Homarus gammarus. The sequence continues at coordinate 669,733 of CAUDMG010002530.1, forward strand.
ACTACAAAGGTTAGTGTAGAAGGACTAATGTACAAGGACTAGTGTACACGGACTAGTGTACAAGAACTAGACTACAAAGGTTAGTGTACAAGGGCTAGTGTACACGGACTAGTGTACAAGAACTAGACTACAAAAGTTAATGTACAAGGACTAATGTACACGGACTAGCGTACAAGAACTAGAATACAGAGGATAGTGCACAAGGACTAGTGTACAAGGACTAGTGTACAAGGACTAGACTACAAAAGTTAATGTACAAGGACTAGTGTACAAGGACTAGTGTACTAGGACTAGACTACATAGGGTAGTGTACACGAATTTGTGATGGTGGGTATTTTATATCACACACAATTGTTTTAAATTAACTCTTAACTGGCAGGGTTGACATAACCACTTGTTCTGGTCTTTATTAACAACGCAGTTATTTACACAGGTTAGTTTGGGAGAGAATGTATTGTGAATTCTCTCCAGATAAGTGTCTTGAGTGCACTTATATAGGATAACACTTAAGTGAGGTGTTCACGCGGTTACTCGTGGTAATAGTCTTCGTGTGGCAGCTAAATGCAATTTTTCAAGAGAATCATGCAAATAGTGATACAAGCACCAAATTTGGCATGGTAATTCTCAAATGGTTACTAGTCAATTCTGCCTGATTGGCCATTTAAACATTCAAGATGGCGGCCATTTTTCAAGATGGCCGCCATATTGACCTTCAAAAGTTGATTTTTCTTATATATATTGATGTAGTTGGTCAATCTGAGTGATCTTGGTGTCGATATGTATGTTTTCAAGCATGCTCAGATAATCTTTTATAGTTTTAAGTCCATTGTAATATTTTTATCCACATAAAATGACACGTTTAGAAAAAAAATTATAACAAAAAAGAACGTACTAAAAAAAACAGTACTCACTATTAGCACTGGTTCCTGTGACTTCTCCTGACAGTACATCTTTGTGCATTTACTGCTGTTCACATATGCAGCTGCAAAGTGCTGTGCAGGAAAGTCCAGAGCGAAAGAATTTGCATCTCTGGTTGCAGTCTTTCTTACAGCAACATTTGGTCAGCTCCTGACAGCATGTCGCAATCTGGGGAAGAGTCGTTCAAGTATCTGCCATGCCTCTCCCTTCTGCGTCCATCCCCAGTTGACAGGACTGCTGGTTTCTGGATTGGAGATTGTTGCCTGGCCCCAGATGATACAAGCCTGGTAGGCAGCCCGCTTTGCATGTTCCTTGAGGGCTGCCTGGGGTGGTGGAATGGAGTCATATGGTCTCTCACCAGCCTGCTCAGAGCTTGGATGCTAGAAGATGGACACACTGGTCCCATGGAAGGACGTTTTGGCCGTAGTCGCAGTGGGGTTGTGGTCAATGTTGTCCACTGCTGAAGTCGTGAACAACTGCTTCCTCAAGATTGGTGGACACACCACTCCATCTTCCACGTACTGGCCTACAACTGCTTCTCCTAGCGGGGCTGATAATTGTAGAACTCTCTCATATAAATTGCTGACCCCATTTTCATGCAGCATGTCGATGAGCTGCCTCTTTCTTGTCTTAGCAAACACAGACATGCCGACGTAGATAGCAAAAGGTGTCTCATGGTCCTTGGAGTGTCTGTGGATTTGTGTTCCTACCTTGTAGTTGGCAAAGCAGTTGTACTGTAAGAGCTGTGACATAGCGAGGTCAGACTTCGATGCGCCATGCTGGAGTTGGGATTTGATATCTGCACCATGTTCGATCATGCATACAAATTGAAGCAGTGATGGTGGAACAGCCTGTTCAATGCAGAGGGTCAGCGTAGATGGTGTTAAATCTGAGTGGGGCCGTGTAACCAGTGGGGTTCCCCAGGGGTCAGTACTAGGCCCACTCTTGTTCATAATCTACATAAACGATTTAGATACTGGGATCAGCAGTGTCATAAGCAAGTTTGCGGATGACACCAAAATAGGGCGGCAAATTAATTCAGGGCAGGATGCAAATGCATTACAGGAGGATCTAAATACACTGCAGGGGTGGTCTGAAAAATGGCAAATGAAATTCAACACCAGCAAGTGCAGCGTACTTAATATTGGAAGAACAAATACTTATAATGTATACAGCCTGAACAACATCAACCTAGAGAAGTCGACTTGTGAAAGAGACCTAGGGGTACTTGTAAGCCCGGACCTACGGCCTAGAAAACAGTGCGTTAATGTTCGAAATAAGGCAAATAGAGTATTGGGTTTTATATCTAGAAGTGTAAGTAACAAGAGTGCAGAGGTCTTATTGCAACTATATCTTGCGCTAGTTAGGCCGCACCTCGATTATGCGGTTCAGTTCTGGTGCCCCTATTATAGAATGGATATAAATTCACTAGAGTCGGTGCAGCGAAGAATGACATAAATGATTCCGGGACTTAGAAACCTTCCATATCAGGATAGGTTAAAGAAACTAAACTTGCATTCCCTAGAAAGACGAAGAGTTCGGGGAGATATGATAGAAGTATTTAAGTGGGTGAAAGGAATCAATAAAGGGGATATAGATAAAGTTCTTATAATATCCGAGCAGGATAGGACTCGGAGCAACGGATTCAAGTTGGATAAGTTTAGGTTTAGGAGGGAGATAGGAAGAAACTGGTTCACAAATAGGGTGGTGGACGAGTGGAACAAGCTTAGCAACTTTGTTAGTAAGTGCGGGAACTCTGGAAAATTTCAAAAGGAGGCTAGATAGATTCATGGATGATAGAGAGTGGTAGTAACTCTCGACAGGAGCTGCCATGCACAGGCCAACCGGCCTATTGCAGACTCCTTATTTTCTTAGGTTCTTTTGTAAATGTGCTGCTGAAGTGTGACTTGTGCTGAAGCATGTCCCGTCGTATCATCCCAGCAGCCTTGGCCAGATGGATCGCTTCACCGTATTTGCCTGCTTGTGCCAGGATTGAGCCAACATCCTTCTCAAAGGCCAGTAGGATATCTCTTCCTTGGTGATGAGCGTGCAGCTGGGGGATGTGAAAAAGCAGCTGGTCCTTCAGTCGAGTAGCATGAACATCGGGCGATCCAACACCCAGCTGCTCAAGTCTCTGTCTGTAGAGTGTGACCAGGTCAGCAAGTCTGAAAATGGGTGGTTGAGTACCTTCACTAGAAGCTTTCATCTGAGTGATGTAAGTGACCAGTTCAGAGAAAGCAGTTGGGTATGCGTCCTTATTCGAATGAAGCTCTCGTGCTTCTTCTTGCTCATGAGCATTACGGTGTGTTCTTTCTCGGTTGTACAGGTCTGCCAGGCAGCGAGGGTGATACATCAGTTCTTGTGCCACAGCATCTCCTGCACTTAGTTTGGCAAAGAGTTTTCCATCGCTAAGTGTCTTCGCACAATTATTCAATCTTTTATTAAGTTTCATTGTCATTGCATGTCTTATTAGGGTGTGTCATAGGAGGGAAGATCAGCTAAAACTAATGGCCCATCACTTTTTTGGTAGATTTTAGTGTATATAAACAGAAAATAATTTCAGTTTCAATATTTTGCAACCTTTTGCTTGGTAAATTTTAGCGTGAAATTTATCGAAAATCTAACGTACAGCTGCATTAGTGCATTACAATTAAATAGTGAACATTGCTTTCTGACTTCATTCTTTAACAACCCAACTAACAATATTTTTTTCTGTTTCAGATTCTGATGCATTTATAAGTTGATAATATTTGCGATGGCTGCTTGTGTCAGGACGAGGAACCAAAAATCCAGCCATCTCAGTCACTATCTTGAGTCTGGGAGAGAGCTCCTGAAGTCGGAGTTGCCTACATTGAGAGATGCTTTGAGATACGGTGTTTTAATCAGGCAAATCAGTGAAAAGAACCAAAGAACTTACACAAACAAAGACATTGCCAGTGATATGACCAAAGCTGTCTTGGCACAGTACACTCTGGCTAACGCTCAGTTCAAGCCTCCAGTCATAACAAGTCAGAAGAAGATTAGTGAGAGACTGCTAGCCAGTTGGGAAAAGGCAAGAGATATCTCTCTTGGGAGAGGAAAACTTGCAGTTAAGGACAGCTTTGCCAAGCAACTGGACCAGTTATTTAACATAATTACTTGCAAGTGCCCAATTGTTCTCTGTCCTGAGTTTGGATGCGATCGTGACTGTAAATCCGAGGCCCACATCTCCTGTATTTGCAAGCGCGAACTGAAGATTCCTGTGATCGAACTGGCATTTGTCAAAGCACAGAGAGAGAAGACTGGCAGTATAGGGGCTCTCATGATTTCTAGCCAAGATATTCCGGAGTCCAAGAGACAGGAGAAACTGCAGAGATAGCAACAACTGCCTGGATTGACGGTGGTTTGATAACACCTGATGATGTTCACCTGGTGATAGATCATAACAAAGTAAGGAGAGCTCAGGAGAAACTTGTCAGTAACCTAGAAGAGGAGTTTGATAAGGGGATAAGAGAAAATGGAATCAATTGTTTGTTCTTTGATGGGAGAAGGGATGACACTAAAGTGTTCATGAAAGTTGGAGATTCTGACGAGTTGTTCCCTGCCATGGTGAAGGAGGAACACTACTCCTGCTGCAGTGAACCAGGAGGGAAGTATTTGTGGCATTTCACTCCAGAGAAAGATGACATCAGGAAACCAGCTGAGATAGTGGCAGATAACATTGTGAACTGGCTCAGAGAGAGGAACGTAGACCAGACCCTGCAGGCCATTGGAGGGGACAGCACCAACACGAACACAGGGTGGCAAGGGGGGGGGGGGGGGTCATACAGTGGATAGAGCGGAAGATTGGGAGGAAGCTGGTCTGGATTGTTTGTGACCTCCACACCAACGAGTTGCCAATCAGACATCTGATCCAGGAGCTGGATGGTAAGACTCTTTCAAACAACAGATGGTCTGGTCCTCTTGGCAAGATGCTGGACTCTGCCACTGAATTAGAAATATATCCGAGCTTTGAAAAAATCACAGTTGGCCCTCCACTCGTTGAGCTTGCACATACTGTCATTGACGACCTGAGTACTGACCAGTACTATGGTTACATGATTTGCAGTGCCATCAAAACTGGGGTCATGCCTGATAGACTTGCTTACCTGCAGATAGGTCCAGTCTCACATTCTAGGTGGCTCACAACGGCTCTCAGGTTCTGCAGAATTTGGGTCGCTCATCATAAACTGAAAGGGAACCAGCTTCACAACCTGAGACTTATTGTCCAATTCATCGTGAGTGTCTACTTGCCAAATTGGTTCAACACCAAGGTCAAGTCATCATTCTCCGAAGGTCCGAGGCATGTTCTCTTCCAGCTTGAGCTCCTGAGGAGTCAGCCAAGGAAGGTTGTTCAGATTGTGGAGCAGACTGTGAGGAGATCTTCCTGGTATGCTCATCCCGAGGCAGTTCTGCAGACAATGCTCTGCAGTAAGGATGAGGAGGAGAGAAGAGTGGCAGTCAAAAAGATCTTGGATATGAGACTTATGAGAGGATCTGGGCATGACGAATCAGTTGGTGACGATTCCTTCAGGGTCAGGAAGACTCCTGAAGTCAATCTAGGTGCCAAGACCCTCACTGATCTCATAGATCTGGATAACATCCAGGCTGGCAGTGAGCATCCCTCTTACCTGCAGCCTCACCAATGTTCAAGTCAGAGCTTTCCTGGACAACCCCATGCATGTCCCTGCCTGGCCCTCGCACACCCAGAGTATAGAACGTTGTGTACAGCAAGTGAGCGAGGCCAGCAGTCACGTGTACAGCCAGGAGAGGAGGGAAGGCTACATCCGAGCTCAGGTGGTCAGCAGGGAGGTGATGAGTAGAAACAGAAGCAAGAAAGACATGTTCTCTATGGTGTGCAGCAACACCGGGTCGTAGTAGTAAAACCGGTTTTTGTATTTGATGATTTTGTTTTCTAAAGGAATATTAAATTTAATAAATGTGTCAAGATCATTCGTTTCACTATTCTGGATCATTTTCATCCTAATAAATTAACCTGATACATTTACTTTACTTTAAATAAGCTATTTAGTGGTGTTGGTAAAAGGGTGGGAATACTGAATTTTCATAAGATTTCAAGTTTCAATTTACCTAGCAAAAAATGAAAACTTTTCAAATCTGAAGATATCACATGATTCTGCACATAGAACTACATCATTAATACCATGGGCCGATTTTTCAAACTCAAAAAAAAAAAATTCGCCTCCGTATGACACACCCTACTTGTCTTATGTCATCTCCCGAAGCTTCTTCCTCACATGGAAAGCATTCTGTTGCTTTGGGATCTCTGACCATTCGTGGTATCTTGCTACTGTTGCTCTCCTCTGTAGCAACTGCAGAGGTTCGCCTTTTCTGAGCTCTATTTAACTTTGTGTTGTTGAACAGAAGCCTGCAACTCTAATGATACTGTGCCTTGTTTCTCCTCAAGGTCCCCTCTATCCCATCATCTTCAACAAGTCTTGCAGGGTCAAGCTTGATTGGCAGTGCATTGATTGAATGAAATAGAGGAATATTTCTTGTCAAGCTCTTGTAACCGTCATCTCCTTTTTTGGCAGGATTTGCATGTGGAGACTTAAGATCTTCCTTCTTATTCTGTTGACAAAGACAACACGTTGCCCAGTCAGTGAGGAATGATTTGTTGGTAGATTTTGTGTCCATAACTATTTATGATCTTCAGGGCCGAGGGTTTATCCTTTCACCACCCTGATGAGCACTTTCTTGTATGGGATACAACTAGGTTCATGCCTTTTGCCCTACACCTAGTCCGATCGTTCATCCAGTGTCATTAGTCCCGTGCGGTCTGTACACCATCCAGATAACTAAAACCCCGTTATCCTTGGCTCGGCTCTCCCGCGCTGGCACATCCTGTCAATTCAGGTGCGGCTGCTTAACTGATTTGGGGTTGGTTAAGCAGCATTTGGGACACTAAGCTGTTGCAGTATGACATGCTTTTTCTTAGCTGACACTGAACCCCATGCTGGGTTGCACAGCAGTGATGTCACCAGTGTGCCCTGGTAGAGCCCGACAATCACTCCCTCACATGCAGAGACCCTCTGCATGCTACCTTCAGCTAGTTGGAAAAAACATAAAACCAGGACATAAAACCAGTCATAAATAAGACAAATATATACCTGAGAGTATCAGAAATAGAAAAAATTATCTGAGCATGCTTGAAAAACATACATAACGACACTAAGATCATTTAGATTGACCAACTCCATCAATATCTATAAAAAATCATCTTTCGAAGGTCAATTTGTCAACCATCTTGAAAAATGGCCGCCATCTTGGCTTTCCAAATGGCCAATCAGGCAGATTTGACAAGTAGTTCCTAGGGTATGATCAGGCCAAATTTCATGCTTGTATCACCATTTGCACGATCTTTCCATTATCCGCTCTACTATAGGTGGTGTGTTGTGGTAGGTGGTGTGTTGTGGTAGGTGGTGTGTTGTGTTAGGCGGTGTGTTGTGGTAGGCGGTGTGTTGTGGTAGGCGGTGTGTTGTGGTAGGCGGTGTGTTGTGGTAGGCGGTGTGTTGTGGTAGGTGGTGTGTTGTGGTAGGTGGTGTGTTGTGGTAGGTGGTGTGTTGTGGTAGGTGGTGTGTTGGGGTAGGTGGTGTGTTGGGGTAGGCGGTGTGTTGGGGTAGGCGGTGTGTTGGGGTAGGCGGTGTGTTGTGGTAGGCGGTGTGTTGTGGTAGGCGGTGTGTTGTGGTAGGTGGTGTGTTGTGGTAGGCGATGTGTTGTGGTAGGCGATGTGTTGTGGTAGGCGATGTGTTGTGGTAGGCGGTGTGTTGTGGTAGGTGGTGTGTTGTGGTAGGTGGTGTGTTGTGGTAGGTGGTGTGTTGTGGTAGGCGGTGTGTTGTGGTAGGCGGTGTGTTGTGGTAGGCGGTGTGTTGTGGTAGGCGGTGTGTTGTGGTAGGCGGTGTGTTGTGGTAGGCGGTGTGTTGTGGTAGGCGGTGTGTTGTGGTAGGCGGTGTGTTGTGGTAGGCGGTGTGTTGTGGTAGGCGGTGTGTTGTGGTAGGTGGTGTGTTGTGGTAGGTGGTGTGTTGTGGTAGGTGGTGTGTTGTGGTAGGTGGTGTGTTGTGGTAGGCGGTGTGTTGTGGTAGGCGGTGTGTTGTGGTAGGCGGTGTGTTGTGGTAGGCGGTGTGTTGTGGTAGGCGGTGTGTTGTGGTAGGCGGTGTGTTGTGGTAGGCGGTGTGTTGTGGTAGGCGGTGTGTTGTGGTAGGCGGTGTGTTGTGGTAGGTGGTGTGTTGTGGTAGGTGGTGTGTTGTGGTAGGTGGTGTGTTGTGGTAGGTGGTGTGTTGTGGTAGCCGGTGTGTTGTGGTAGGCGGTGTGTTGTGGTAGGCGGTGTGTTGTGGTAGGCGGTGTGTTGTGGTAGGCGGTGTGTTGTGGTAGGTGATGTGTTGTGGTAGGCGGTGTGTTGTGGTAGGCGATGTGTTGTGGTAGGCGGTGTGTTGTGGTAGGTGGTGTGTTGTGGTAGGTGGTGTGTTGTGGTAGGTGGTGTGTTGTGGTAGGTGGTGTGTTGTGGTAGCCGGTGTGTTGTGGTAGCCGGTGTGTTGTGGTAGCCGGTGTGTTGTGGTAGGTGGTGTGTTGTGGTAGGTGGTGTGTTGTGGTAGGCGGTGTGTTGTGGTAGGCGGTGTGTTGTGGTAGGTGGTGTGTTGTGGTAGGTGGTGTGTTGTGGTAGGTGGTGTGTTGTGGTAGGTGGTATGTTGTGGTAGGTGGTGTGTGGGGGGTGGTGGTGTGTGTGGGAGAGGAGGGGAGGCTGCCATGGCTTCAAATAACTGTGTACATTCTGAGGTCGCTTAAACACAAAACTTCCTCACCGTAGGTTACTAATACAGCCACTGTACGTCTCTAATTCCATATTATTTTATGCTTTTTATGTTATCTATTATTTTTCTAATCAATTTATTTTTCAAACTTTTTATTTCTGTTTATACTGATACAAGTAGAGTTGAATAAAGATGGTTGATGTACAGTACAGACACCCACTCGTCAAAACTCACACCTCCCTCATGGTATCCACAACTATTCTACGAAGGGTTTTTCACTGTTCAAATACGACCTAATGTGGGTGTGTGCCGTGACCATTCGGGTTTCATGGCAATTCTTTATCAAATCTCTCTGGACTTAACACTGGGGTTCTATATGCAATAATGAATTTTGAATTTTCCTCGCGTGTTTGATGGTGCAGGTAACTCAGTATCTCCATCCAGAGTCCAGACATATATTATGGACACAGCCATTTGAAGGCTTCACCATTCTATCTTCAGTCGTCAACACTCACACCTGGCTCCAGACACTCACACCTGGCCAAGGGCACTCACAACTGGCTAAGGGCACTCACACCTGGTCACGGACACTCACACCTGGCCAAGAGCACTCACACCTGGCCAAGAGCACTCACACCTGGTCACGGACACCAAAGCTGTTGTAGGAGAGGTAGAAAGTAAGACTGGCGGTGTTTATGATGCACAGTATTCGACTCCTGGAGAAATATATCGAGATAACAGACCAGTACGAGAATCTCAGAAACTACTTTACCGATCTGTAGTGATGATGGATGGTGTTATATATAGTGATGATGATGGATGGTGTTATATGTAGTGATGATGATGGATGGTGTTATATGTAGTGATGATGATGGATGGTGTTATATGTAGTGATGATGATGGATGGTGTTATATGTAGTGATGATGATGGATGGTGTTATATGTAGTGATGATGATGGATGGTGTTATATGTAGTGATGATGGATGGTGTTATATGTAGTGATGATGGATGATGTTATTTGTAGTGATGATGGATGTTATATGTAGTGATGATGGGTGGTGTTATATCTAGTGATGATGGATGGTGTTATATGTAGTGATGATTAGAGATGTTATATGTAGTGATGATGGGTGGTGTTATATGTAGTGATGATGGATGGTGTTGTATGTAGTGATGATGGATGGTGTTATGTGTAGTGATGATGGATAATGTTATATGTTGTGATGATGGGTGGTTCTATATGTAGTGATGATGGATGGTGTTATATGTAGTGATGATGGATGGTGTTATATGTAGTGATGATGGGTGGTGTTATATGTAGTGATGATTAGACAATGAAATAACAGTTTAATGCTAAAAAAATATACTTTGCTGTACAGTTGTAGTGAAAAACATAGTGGAACTTACATACACCGTTTATGAACTATTAATGGAAGAAGAAGTTTTGGGGACTGAAGAGTGAGACAATGTGGAGCCTCCCGGAGGGATCTCGGAGCAGCAGTGGACCCCGGAAGGACGGCCCATAGGCCCACCGATATGCAGACACACCCTGGCGCCTATCAACAACATGCCCCACTGTGTCGCAGATTAACCTTGGTAGGTAAAAGGCTACATAGGAGTAAACCCCAAACGAAAAATCTGCTATGGAACCCCACATAAGGCAGACATGCTTACAGAGCTCCAGTAAGACCCCCAACGGTAGAATAAGGGGAAGAGGTGCCCAACATGGGAGCCCAACGACTACACCGGTGGATGAAGGCAAAGCATCATGGACAGGTTTCCAAGGCGAAACCCAACAAACTGTGCCATCGGCAGTCCATTGTAGCTCTCCCTCTCCCCAGTCGTTGCAGCGACTTGCACCACTGGATCAGGAAAAATGAGAGCCAAGATGTGTGGTTGCAGCCTGTGCTCCTGCCTCGCCACATAAATCAACTCACATACAGCCATCACCCAGATCATCATACTTTTCAACGTTAAAAAAAACCCCTATATCGAAAAAGTCCTATGGCGACAGACAAGTGGCAGTGGGGACAAGCACAGATGACTATTGGGAGTCTCTAGTCACAATGCCGCACAAGGGCAGCATAGATACGATGGTCGTTTATGCGCTGGGATCTAGGCAGCAGTACATCTGGTTCTATCTGTGCGACTGAGCAGCCCTTTCGAGGAGCGATTCTGTTCACCCCACACGGGGAGGGAGCTAGAAAAGGTGCCCTATTGTAGCCAGCCTAAAAAAAAGCAACCTAACTGGGCAACCGCAGCTCGGTATGATCATCCATCGTAATGAGGTCTAAAACATAATCCTAATCAAAGATCAAAGTAAAAACAAATTAAACAACTTCTTATGGTCGCTGCATGGAATGTCAGGACCCTTCTCGATAACGGCACAAATGAGCGTTTTGAAAGAAGAAGCCCGCTTGTGGCAATAGAGCTGTCTAGGTCGCCATTTGTAACCTCTGGCACTCAGACGAGAGTCAACTCACAGAACTTTCTTCTGAAAGGGTAAGCCTGCTGCAGAGATATACCATGTTTATGAAGTTGGCTTTGCCATCCGCCAATGCATCCTACATAGGCTAACTGAAATACCTGTTGGGATCAACGAACGCCTCATGTCGCTCCTACTCCCACTGAATCACTCACATCATGCCTTTTACATCAGGGCATGTGCCCCTATACTGGATGCAGAGTATGATATCAAGGAAGCCTTTTATGTCGTTGTTGACAGAGTTCTAACCTTTATCCCTAGAGAAGATGAGGTAATGCTCCTAGGTAACTTCAATGAGATGTGGACATATGGCAGGGAACCATAGAGAGAAAAAGAGAAGGCTACTGTAATCTGTGTCACAGTGGTCTGAGCCACGCATGGCTCGGGTGATGAAGACATCTCGACGATCTCTTTCCCTGACAATGATGTAGTTGATGAGATGCAAAGGTTTGGATCGTAGGTATCGCCAAAAAATCCTTGAAATTGTCGGCCTGCAGAAACAGTGTTGGTGAAAATGAGGTAGTGTTGAGCACACTTGTTGAGGAGGAGTAGGCTTTAACACCAAACGTCTGGAAGATCCAGCGGTAGCACATGCTTCTAGAGAGCAGCTCGATGATCGGCTTTCAACAGCCCAACAAAAAGCAGCTCAAATTCGAGTTCCGAATGGGATATCCTCAATACTGTCATGGCAAAAACCTGCAGAAAGACTTTCGGCCAGATCAAAAGAATACACCAGGGCTGGTTTGATGAAAATGACCCGGAAATCAAAGTACTCGTCGATGATTAACGCGTTGCTTTAACTGACTGGCAGAACAACCCTCAGTTATGGACCAAAGCTGATACCTTTCACAAGAAGAAACCGGCGGCCCAGCGTGAACTTCACAATCTAAAGAACGAATGGTTGAAAAGCAAAGCGTGTGAAATGCAAAACTTTTTGAATTAACACGAGCGAATTTTTAAATTCCACGAAAGCAATGTATGGCCCAACTACTCATGGCTTGGCCCCCTTTGCTCGTCCGATGGTAACTCCATAATTAAAGTCGAAGAAGGTATCATTAAGCATATAAAAGAGCACTACCATCAGCTGCTCAACCGAAACACCGATGTGGATTTCCTGACTACCTAGCAGGTCCCTCAGCACCCAGAACTGACTCACCTCAGCTATCCTCCATCGCGCATTGAGGTAGCTACTGACATGAAGCTTATGAAAAGTAACAAATCCTTAGGCCTGATGAAATCACAACCAAGGTGTATAAAGCTGGAGAACTTCTGCTTACTAACCATTTCCACTCCACTCTCTCCAGGAGAGTATATGGGAGAAAGAAGTAGTTCCGCAAGATCTTAAAGACGCCTCCATTGTCAATATTTATAAGAACAAGGGAGACCAGTCAGGCTGTGGCAACTACCGCTAGATTTCCTCCTAAACAGACTTCTTCCTGGGGCGGAAAACTTCCTCCCAGATTCTCATTGTGGCTGTAGACCATCACTTGGCACCACTGACATCTTTGCTGCCCGCCAGATACAGGTAAAGAGCAGAGGATAGCGCCTTGACTTGTACATGGCCTTTATCGACCTTATCAAGGCCTTCGACTAGATCAACAGGGAAGCCCTCTGGCTGACCCTTAGTCGTTTAGACTGTCTACTAAATTTCATCGCCATTGTGAGGCAACTCCACGATGGCATGGACGGCAGTGTCCTCCACAATGGCACCCAGTCTCTTTTCCATTTTCTTGGCTTCTTTCTTACTCGTGCCAGTAACTGTTTAGACGGCGGGGTGGACATCCAGTACCGAATGAAGGGTTTTTTCAACATAAAACGACTCCAGACAGGAACAAAGGTGTCAGCCGCTTCCCTTCACTGAATTCGGTATGCAGACATCCTCACCCTCATCGCTCACACTGAACGCGATCTACAGGAAATGCTGAACACCCCTGCAAATGCGTATGCACACTTCGGCCTTGAGGTGAATGTACGTAAGACTCAGATTCTCTTTCAACCTGCCCCTGGTTCAGCCACACCTCCACCTTCCATCCAGGCTAACGGTAATATAATGCGTTTTTTCTCTCCTCAAGAAATACAGCCGATTGGTGGTTTCAAACCTGTTCGATTCGTCCTGAAGTAATGATGTATTTCTAAATGAGTGTATTTATAATCGTTGGGATGACCGTTTCTGACGAGAAAGGTGTTTAGCTAAACTATATAAAGATACATACATTCATTATTTCAATCATAAGCACATAGGAAGTTTATCAGAAGTATTATACATGAATTAACTGTTAAACCCTGTTGCAAATTCACGCTTTCGGAGGATGCATTTAATATATGCTTATTTTTACCAACAATAAAGGCATACTAAGACAAATTACACATCGATAATACTCCATTATACAAAACTAAAATTTAAAAAAATAGAATCACATTGAAATATTTACACGGCCATTATCAGAGGCTGGAAATACGACTGCGAACAACTTCATATTACCCAATTATTCTTACATTATACATTAAATACACATATTATATACAACAACACAAATACCTGATAGAAATGGCAGCTCATGTAGCAAGTCTATGTTGCGATGGCCAACCACAAGGACCCAGGGATCACCGCCGTAGTCCACTACCATCACAACACCACCAGCAGTAGTCCTTAATACAATTCGTCGACCACACCCCGGGAGAAGAGGAACACATTAGGCCGCAAAGAAAAGACTCAGCTTACCAGGCAGAAACACTTGCCTCGGTACCTTGGTCTCATAGTCAGATGAGAAACTGGTCTCATAGTCGGATAGGAAACTGGTTCTGAATCGTTGCTCACTGGGGTCGAGTAACTTCGTGAAACAGTTTCTTCTCCTGGTGTCAAGTTGGATCAAGTGATGGTTATGGTGGTAGAGTGAGGAGGGAACAGAGGCGTCACAAATGCATGACTTTTTGGGTATTTTCAGGTTGTACATTATCGATTACAATAAGAGACAGTTGATTCAAAATGACCAGTATGGATACATGTGACTAGAACTTATGTTTTATATGTCAGTCAGATACAATGAAGCAGTTACGGATCATGTATCAGCTATAAAATTACGTGGCCAACCCAAAAAACTAGAAACGTGTTACCAAGAACTTCTGGATAATATCTCAGAGCTCTATGAGTTAGATGAGTTACCCAGCTTCGTAGTACTAGATGACATTGGTGGTGGGGATGGTGGTGCAGGCAGTATAGTAGAACTTATGAAAACTAACCAAGCAGTGTGGCACAAAAATTGCATAAGTGCCGTCAACAAAGAGAAGGTGGAGCGGTCCAAGAGTAAGGCAGAGAGGAGGAGTCAGCACCAAGGAAGCCCAATGAAAACACGGCGGATGAACTCTGGCAGAGTTTGTGTCACACAGGGGTCCCAGGTTACATCAACTGAAGGCAAGGACTCTTCATGCTTGTATCACCATTTGCACGATTTTTCCATTATCCGCTCTACTAATAGGCCCACTGTCATGTAAACACGCCCTGGCTCCTATCAACTACCGGCCCGCTGCTTTGCAGATTAATCCTGATAGATATAAGGCTATGGAAGTAAACCCCAATGGCGGAATAGGCAGTTAGAGGAGACCAACAAGTGAACGCAACGAGTAAACCGGGGGATGAAGGCAGTGCAAGATGGAGAGGTTACTAAGGCGAAACACAGCAAACTGGACTATCTTTCGTCATTTGCAGCTACCTTCACCACTGGATCAGGAAAAGGTAGAGCCAAGATGTGTGGTTGCAGCCTGTGCTCCTGCCTCGCCACATAAATCAACTATCGTGCAGCCATCATCCAGCCAATCATACATACATCATCATCAGAACCCCTACATCCCCGAAAGTCCTATGGCGGCAGGCTAATGGCGACGGGGACAAGCAGAGATGACTGCCGGGAATCTCTAGTCACATCTTTGCACATGGACAGCATAGATAAGATGGTCGTTTATGCACTGGTATCTAGGCAGCAGTGCAATACGGTCCAGTTTGTGCGACTGAGCAGCCCTTTCCGGGAGCCATTTTGCTCGCTCCGCATGGGGAGGGATCAAGAAAGGGTGCCCGAAACATAGACTGCCTAAATAAAAAAATATAAAAGAACCTGACTGAGCATCCGCACCCAGTGAAGTCATCCTGCTGCAGTCGGAAAGATAATCACAGATCAAAGCAAAAACAAATTACACAACCTTTAATGGTCACTGCATGGAATGTCAGAACCCTTCTGGATACTGGCACAAATGAGCGTCATGAAAGAAGAATTGCCCTTGTGGCAAAAGAGCTGGCTAGATATAATGTCTACATAGCAGCCTTCAGTGAGTCCCGGCTCCCAGATGAGGGCCGACTCACAGAAAAAGGTTTTATATTTTTTATGTTATTGTTGTTGTTATTGTTATTATACGTTGTAATTGTTGTCGTTGTTATTCTGTTATTATTTTTGTTGTTGTTTTTGTTATTGTCATTATCATTATTGTGTATAATTGTGGTCATGGACAGTCTAATTTTAATTTAATTATCTCTAGTGGAATAGATTTCACCTTTGTGTGACTGCTTGTCGCGTGGAATCCTCTTAAGGTTCTCCTGCTTGAAGTGTTGACAAGAAAGAGAGATAATCCTTCATGCGTTTAAACATTTACTGATAAAAATAACTCGCCATACGTCACCACTACTTATAAAAACACTACAGCACGTCACCATTACTTATAAAAACACTACAGCACGTCACCATTACTTATAAAACGCTACAGCAGGTCACCATTACTTATGAAGACACTACAGCACACGTCACCATTACTTTTAAAAACAATACAGCACGTCACCATTACTTATAAAACGCTACAGCAGGTCACCATTGCTTATAAAAACTCTACAGCACACGTCACCATTACTTATAAAAACAGTACAGCAAGTCACCATTACTTATAAAAACAGTACAGCAAGTAACCATTACTTATAAATCACTACAGAACATAAGAAAATAAGGAGTCTGCAATAGGCCGGTTGGCCTGTGCATGGCAGCTCCTGTCGAGAGTTACTACCACTCTCTATCATCCATGAATCTATCTAGCCTCCTTTTGAAATTTTCCAGAGTTCCAGCACTTACTACAAAGTTGCTAAGCTTGTTCCACTCGTCCACCACCCAATTTGTGAACCAGTTTCTTCCTATCTCCCTCCTAAACCTAAACTTATCCAACTTGAATCCGTTGCTCCGAATCCTATCCTGCTCGGATATTATATGAACTTTATCTATATCACCTTTATTGATTCCTTTCACCCACTTAAATACTTCTATCATATCTCCCCGCACTCTTCGTCTTTCTAGGGAATGCAAGTTAAGTTTCTTTAACTTATCCTGATATGGAAGGCCTCTAAGTCCCGGAATCATTTTCGTCATTCTTCGCTGCACCGACTCTAGTGAATTTATATCCATTCAATAATAGGGGCACCAGAACTGAACCGCATAATCGAGGTGCGGCCTGACTAGCGCAAGATATAGTTGCAATAAGACCTCTGCACTCTTATTACTTACACTTCTAGATATAAAACCCAATACTCTGTTTGCCTTATTTCGAACATTAACGCACTGTTTTCTAGGCCGTTGGTCCGGGCTTACAAGTACCCCTAGGTCTCTTTCACAAGTCGACTACAGCACACGTCACCCTTACTTATAAAAGCACTACAGTAAGTCACCAATACTTATAAAACACTACAGCACAAGTCACCATTACTTATAAAACACTACACTACAGCACACGTTACCATCATTTATAAAAAAAACTACAATACACGTAACCATTACTTATAAAACACTACACCACATGTCACCATTATCTCTACCTACTGTGACCATTTTTCTTTGTTTCCTATACTGTTCTCCCAACTCTACCAACTATTTAGAAATTTTTGACTATCTTACTTCTTGCCATGAGAATTGCTATCCACACACCCCACCACCGAGACCCTCGACCTACAGGTAAGGGATCTCAATGTACGTGAATCACAGAGTGGCTCGGGTCTGCAAGGGATGGAGCTGAGGTTTTCTCTTTTTCGTTACTTAACACTTTCCTCACTATACACTTAACAACACTCTCTTCACTATACACTTAACAACACTCTCTTCACTATACACTTAACAACACTCTCCTCACTATACACTTAACAACACTCTCCTCACTATACACTTAACAACACTCTCCTCACTATACACTTAACAACACTCTCTTCACTATACACTTAACAACACTCTCCTCACTATACACTTAATAACACTCTCTTCACTATACACTTAACAACACTCTCCTCACTATACACTTAACAACACTCTCCTCACTATACACTTAACAACACTCTCCTCACAACACACTTAACAACACTCTCCTCACTATACACTTAACAACACTCTCCTCACTATACACTTAACAACACTCTCCTCACTATACACTTAACAACACTCTCCGCACTACACACTTAACAACACTCTCCTCACAACACACTTAACAACACTCTCTTCACTATTCACTTAACAACACTCTCCTCACAACACACTTAACAACACTCTCCTCACTATACACTTAACAACACTCTCCTCACAACACACTTAACAACACTCTCCTCACAACACACTTAACAACACTCTCCTCACTATACACTTAACAACACTCTCCTCACTACACACTTAACAACACTCTCTTCACTATTCACTTAACAACACTCTCCTCACAACACACTTAACAACACTCTCTTCACTATACACTTAACAACACTCTCCTCACTATACACTTAACAACACTCTCCTCACTACACACTTAACAACACTCTCCTCACTATACACTTAACAACACTCTCTTCACTATACACTTAACAACACTCTCCTCACTATACACTTAACAACACTCTCCTCACTATACACTTAACAACACTCTCCTCACTACACACTTAACAACACTCTCCGCACTACACACTTAACAACACTCTCATCACTATACACTTAACAACACTCTCATCACTATACACTTAACACTATCATCACTATACACTTAACACTATCATCACTATACACTTAACACTATCATCACTATACACTTAACACTATACACTTAACACTATCATCACTATACACTTAACACCATACACTTAACACTATCATCACTATACACTTAACACTATCATCACTATACACTTAACACTATCATCACTATACACTTACCACTATCCTCACCACCACTTTGCTTCTCTAAATCCCCTCGACCATCACCCCAACAGCGAGGTAGAGGCCCCACGACATAATAGCGGCGTATGACACCTGACCCTGACTAATGTTGGGGGAGGGAAAAGAAGGTTGGGGGAGGGAAAAGAAGGTTGGGGGAGGGAAAAGAAGGTTGGGGGAAGGAAAAAAAGGTTGGGGGAGGGAAAAGAAGGTTGGGGGAGGGAAAAAAGGTTGGGGGAGGGAAAAGAAGGTTGGGGGAGGGAAAAAAAGGTTGGGGAGGGAAAAAAAGGTTGGGGAGGGAAAAGAAGGTTGGGGGAAGGAAAAAAAGGTTGGGGGAGGGAAAGGAGGTTGGGGGAGGGAAAAAAGGTTGGGGGAGGGAAAAGAAGGTTGGGGGAGGGAAAAGAAAGTTGGGGGAGGGAAAAGAAGGTTGGGGGAGGGAAAAGAAGGTTGAGGGAGGGAAAAGAAGGTTGGGGAGGGAAAAGAAGGTTGGGGGAGGGAAAAGAAGTTGGGGGAGGGAAAAGAAGGTTGGGGGAGGGAAAAGAAGGTTGGGGGAGGGAAAAAAAGGTTGGGGGAGGGAAATGAAGGTTGGGGGAGGGAAAAGAAGGTTGAGGGAGGGAAAGGAAGGTTGGGGAGGGAAAAGAAGGTTGGGGAGGGAAAAGAAGGTTGGGGGAGGGAAAAGAAGGTTGGGGGAGGGAAAAAAAGGTTGGGGGTGGGAAAAGAAGGTTGAGGGAGGGAAAAGAAGGTTGGGGAGGGAAAGGAGGTTGGGGGAGGGAAAAGAAGGTTGGGGGATGGGAAAAGAAGGTTGAGGGAGGGAAAAGAAGGTTGGGGGTGGGAAAAAAAGGTTGGGGGATGGGAAAAGAAGGTTGGGGAGGGAAAGGAGGTTGGGGGAGGGAAAAGAAGGTTGGGGGAGGGAAAAGAAGGTTGGGGGAGGGAAAAAAAGGTTGGGGGAGGGAAAAGAAGGTTGGGGGAAGGAAAAAAAGGTTGGGGGAGGGAAAAGACGGTTGGGGGAGGGAAAAGAAGGTTGGGGGTGGGAAAAGAAGGTTGGGGGATGGGCAAAGAAGGTTGAGGGATGGGAAAAGAAGGTTGGGGGTGGGAAAAGAAGGTTGGGGGAGGGAAAAGAAGGTTGGGGGAGGGAAAAGAAGGTTGGGGGAGGGAAAAAAAGGTTGGGGGAGGGAAAAGAAGGTTGGGGGAGGGAAAAAAAGGTTGGGGGAGGGAAAAGAAGGTTGGGGGAGGGAAAAGAAGGTTGGGGGTGGGAAAAGAAGGTTGGGGGATGGGAAAAGAAGGTTGGGGGAGGGAAAAGAAGGTTGGGGGAGGGAAAAGAAGGTTGAGGGAGGGAAAAGAAGGTTGGGGGAGGGAAAAGAAGGTTGGGGGAGGGAAAAGAAAGTTGGGGGAGGGAAAAGAAGGTTGGGGGAGGGAAAAGAAGGTTGGGGGAGGGAAAAGAAAGTTGGGGGAGGGAAAAGAAAGTTGGGGGAGGGAAAAGAAGGTTGGGGGAGGGAAAAGAAGGTTGGGGGAGGGAAAAGAAGGTTGAGGGAGGGAAAAGAAAGTTGGGGGAGGGAAAAGAAGGTTGGGGGAGGGAAAAGAAGGTTGGGGGAGGGAAAAGAAAGTTGGGGGAGGGAAAAGAAGGTTGGGGAGGGAAAAGAAGGTTGAGGGAGGGAAAAGAAAGTTGGGGGAGGGAAAAAAAGGTTGGGGGAGGGAAAAAAAGGTTGGGGGAGGGAAAAGAAGGTTGGGGGAGGGAAAAAAGGTTGGGGGAGGGAAAGGAGGGTAGTGTGTGTGTGTGTGTTTCTACTTGTTATTCCTTCTTATGCTTCTTACTTATTGTACTGTACCAGATTAATCCATTATTCTCTTTAGTTCCATTCTTTGACCCCCCCCCCCTCTCTTTCTCTCTCTCTCTCCAGTTATTCTTTATCGTCTTTTTCCTTATTTTACTTCTATTCATAATTTATCTTTTTCCATATATTTCATTCACATTCAATTTTGATCTTGGTCTATCTGTATATCTATCCATATATCTATCTATCTATCTATCCATCCCTTTCCAACTTCTTCTCTTCCCTGTACCGTTTCCCTCCCTCATCCCTTCTCTGTCCCTCTTTCTTCCTTATTCCCTTCCTTCCCACTCCTTCTCATCACCTTGACTCTCCCTCTCTCTTTCTTTCTTCCCTTGACCCCTTTCTCCCCTCCTTCCCTCTCTCCCAAACTCTCCCCCGTAACTTCTTCCTTCCTCTCTCTCTCTCTCTCTCTCCTTCACCTCGCCTCCCACACTCAGGTATTTGGACAAACAGCGGCCCATCTTCCCCCTTGGCTCTCACATGGACCATAAACCCCTCCCACGTTGACAAGATAGCGTCAGGGTCTCGCGCTTATTTGGCTGCGCTAATACGACCCAACCCGGCAATGAATGGGTTCCAGTCTCCAACCTTTTGCGTGGTTCTCGATCCTCTTACTATTATATCTTACAGTCTCTTTAATGGATACTAGATACGGGCTCGGTTAAGTCATTACTAAGTGGTTAGATCAGTGAGGTTAAGTGTTCCAAGTGGTTAAAGACGCAAAGAAAATGTAGAGGGGAGGGGGGAGGAGGGGTCATCTATTGCTTTTGATTAGTGGGATTTGTTTTTGTTTGGCTAAGAAAGGAGCGTCCAACAGTAATAGATTCTTTGAGTTTATTATTTGGACAGTGGTGGAAGGGAGGAGAGAGAGAGAGAGAGAGAGAGAGAGAGAGAGAGAGAGAGAGAGAGAGAGAGAGAGAGGGAGGGAGATGCCAGATGATTCCCCCGTTTTCGGTGTTTTATGGCGGGTTTTAGAATGATGACCTATTGTAGGTTTATTTTCCGCCCATGGGTTATACGGTTACGTTTAGGTCTCACTCGCTTTGGTTAAAACTGCTACCGGGTTTAGTGAGATACAGAACATTGAGATTGTTAAAAAAGAAAAAAAATATGCCAGAAATATATAAATCCATCACTTATAAAACCCATCACATATAAAACCATCACTTATAAAACCCTTCGCTTTTTAAATCCATCACTTATAATACCTATCACTTATAAAACCCCTTACTTATAAGACCCTCACTTATACAAACCTCTCACTTCTGAAACCCCTCATTCAGCAACTCTCGTGGGGCTCACCGAAGTGCCATACTTATGTACTTATAAGTAGAAATTCTCTCATTATTTTCTCGGACAAAGGCGCCTGGTTAGCCCATATTATTGGAACCTGCACACATTATGGCGCCTGACTGACAACTCCTATCATCAGCGCCCAGCCTTGTAAAATCTGACCTGGTTATCAAGATGACGAGGAGTGATACCGTCGAGATAGAACCAGTCACACTATTATTTTTTTTAATCTTGCCATATTTGACATACTATCTTGCCATAATATAAGAGCTTAATGCCCGAACATTTCATTTTTTCACTTATAAGTAAAATAATTTGAGTTTGTTATTTTCAATCGCCATGGCGTCTAGTCTCGGATGGTCAAGGTTGGTTTTATAATGTAGGTCTAAAAGTAATAAAGAGGGTGAATGAGAAGTTAATTAGGTTCTACAAATTAAACAAATAATCGGAGGAGAGACATACATGGTATTGTAAATTATGACACACACACACACACACACACACACACACACACACTATAAGAAGATATTTACACTGACTCTATACTAAAAATATCATGCTAATTTAAACGTATCAAAAATATATCCCCCAACACACTTTACTGGTACTTTACTGGTACTTTACTGTACTTTACTGGTAATTTACTGGTACTGCTCTATATTGTTATGTACTGTGGCAGAGATAATTCCCAGCACCATAGACCCAGTGATGACGTGGCGGGACACACTGTCTTCAGTCACATATGGTGGTTAGCGGGTGAGGAGGGGGGAATGGTGGGTAAGTGAAGGGAGCGGGAAGTATATGAGTGGGAGAATGGAGTGGGAAATGTGACCGAGTGTGGTGAAGGAAAGGGTATGTGAGAAGGAGGAGTGAGAGAGGTGAGTGGGAAAGGTGAGTAAGAGGGGTGAGTATGAGGGATGAGTTTGAAAGGTGAGAAGGGTAACTGTAGAGGTTGGATGGAAAACGTGAGTAGAAAGGATGAGTGACAGAGTAAATGAGAGAAATAAGTAAAACAATGAGAAAGAAAAA
This sequence comes from Homarus gammarus, assembly GCA_958450375.1. Lineage (NCBI taxonomy): Eukaryota > Metazoa > Arthropoda > Malacostraca > Decapoda > Nephropidae > Homarus > Homarus gammarus. Next base: position 692,289 of record CAUDMG010002530.1, read on the forward strand.
GCCGAGTGAGAAAGAGATGAGAAAAGTAATAAATAAGAAATATAACCAAATTAACTGTATATTCACTTAAATAAAAAAAAAGACGAATATAAACATCTCGCCTTAAAAGTATACTCAACATTCATACAACCTTTTTCAATATGACAAAATACAAATGATCTTTATATGTTAAATTATCTTTGTCTATAGTTGTTAAAAGCATTAACTTGGTTTAGTGTTCTTGTTTAGTGTTCTTGTTTAGTGTTCTTGTTTAGTGTTCTTGTGGAGATAAAACGAAAAGAAAAATAAACTATAATATATTGATTGGTCATATGTGACAAACGACCCCTCAAATATTTCAACCTCTTCAGTTTTAACAAACTCTGTGAAGGCCTGGGACTTAGGGATAGAAATCCCTTACCAGGCTAATCAGGATCTTAATAAAGGAAAGTCAAGGACCATGGTTTTCTGAGGAATAACACACAACCGTTTGTGATCTCTTTACTATAAAAATATAACACAAAACTCTGACACCACTCAACAAACATCAAATAATTACGGGAGTCAAACAAACAAGGCAGTCAACAGTTAATGGAGTCAAACAATTAAAGGAAGCAAACAATTAATGGATTCAAACAATTAAATGGAGTCAACAATTGATAGAATCGAACAATAAAGGGGAGTCAGCAATTAATGGAATCAAACAATTATAGAATCAAACCATGAACAAATATTTCCTACGGCAGTGGCCCTGGGGGAAGGTTCTGGAACACGGTGATGCACACTCAGGGTAGGGAAGCGTCCATCCAACTCGGCACTCGAGCGACGTCTTGAAATGGCAGGAAAACACCGGGGCACAGACGGAATGAGATGAACTGACGGTAGTGGTATGCGGTAGTGGTAGATGACCAGAGAGTTGGCAGTTGATAGGTGAAGGTCTGGGAACACAGCCCACGAGTCCAGGACCTATGATGAGAACACAGCCAGAATTTGACGGACAGCAGGGTAGCTAGATACTGACTGTATGACGGCTGGGTTGAATCTGCCGGTGACGCAGATAGTCGCTGCCGTTCTCACCTCTGTCCAACCACCCCAAGTGTCGTCTGCACCAGCAAACGAGCGAGTTAGCAGCGGTAACCAGCCGGAGGATCGTTTCCGCCCTTACAACCTCACAGATTACAACCTCCTCAGCTCTAAACAACCTTACTCACCACAACCTCCTCAGCTCTAAACAACCTTACTCACCACAACCTCCTCAGCTCTAAACAACCTTACTCACCACAACCTCCTCAGCTCTAAACAACCTTACTCACCACAACCTCCTCATTTTTAACAACCTTAAGAATCACAAACTCCTAAATTTTAACTACATCAAAGATTATAATCTCCTTAATTCTAAACAACCTTAATCACAAGTCTCTTCAATTTAAAACATACATAAGGCTCATTACCTCAGTTATCCACGTTGTTCACCACAACCTCCTCAGTTTTAACAACCTTAAACATCACAACTTCCTCATTTTTAACAATCTCCAAATATCACAGTGACCAGAACAGGTGTGAATGCTTGTGGGCCAATATATAGCAGACTTATTAAGGGCTAAAAAAAAGGTGATCACTGCATTTCATAGTGCAAAGGTCATACTTGGCATAATTGTTACTTGGGGCAAGAGGAAAAAAAAAATATCCGAAGAGACACTTTATCTCGATGCATAGAACCCACAAATTAGCATAAATTATCCTCATTAGCACCCGAAAGAGGGCAATTTCTAACCTTTAAACCATTTCGCCTAGAAACCGGTGAGATTAGTTGAACCTGGCTAATTAACAAGAATCATTGGTAACTTTTATTTGAGAGTGCACACAATGCAGATTTCAAAACAGTCATAAGCACAAACAGTTCTTGCTGTTCTGATCTCACAACCTTTACATCCACAGAGTGTTGTACAGGGCTGCTCATTCATGTAGCATGTACACTGGAGCAGCCACGGATGGCAAGCTCCGGTAACTTCCTCGAGTTGGTAGGTATTGTGATATAAACTGGTACTGGGGCAGTGTCCAGGGTCTCCTGTTTCTATCCCCATCCGGTGGGAGGTACTGGTTGAGGATCTTTCTTAAGAGAATTTCCACACACGTGTTCACTCTGAAACCTGCCTTTCCTCTTACTGTGGGTGTACCCAATTGACTGTCCAATAAATTAATTCACTCAAAGTTTCAAATTCCCTGAACATCCTGAGTTAATTAAAAATACCTGAGTCCCTAAGCGAGTACATAAAAGAAAACGAAGGACGAAGACATCCTGAAGTGGATAGAGAACGGACATTTCTTCTGGGGGACTCAAACGTTTCACATGTTTTGTGGGCGCTGTAGCATAATATGAATAATGAAGTGTTGAGCGGACTAGCTGCACAAACGTGACCATGATATGAGTCCTGCTCTTAGATCGTGGATGGCTCTTCTTCTGTCCAACATTTAGCTCGGGTGGAATCAAAGGCACTTCGTCTTATTATCTCTCCTCTTTTAGTTGACAATCTCTTTTCACTGCAAGCAAGGCAGTGGGCTCGTAACACTCGTCTAGCCCACGGTGCCCACCGTTTCTGTGTGGCTGTCGGTCCCACTAGAAAAACCCGTTATGGTACATCCTTCTTTCCTCACACAGCCAAACTGTGGAATGCTCTGCCAATGTTCAGCACTCCGACGATGTAAGGAGATAGGATTGACGTATCACAGGTAACCAAACACCCTAAGCCGCGTCTTCGTCGTTTTCATAAGAAGTCGGGTAGAGACCAGCGCCAGACTCAGACCGACGTGGATTAGGCACTCTAGTACCGACGTACGACACCACTTCGGTTGCAGCCTCTTTAATAGCAACGCTGAACAAACCGAACGTGTTATCGGTTCAGGCGAGGGCTGGGTCAATCAAGCTTGCCCTGGACATTGATGTGGGTGCATGCGCGAATGTCATCTCATTAACGTCCTATCAAGAACTTCTACGAAAATCCCCTCACCGAACATTTTTAGGTAGACCTACGGACACTAACTTCTCAGGTGTTTCCGGTACACAGTTGGACATAACCTGTCCGAAATGAAAGGTAACACTCCCGCGCGCATGTCTGAACAATTTTGGCACCGAGACCAGTCTTTTCTGACACCGGTTCCACACACATTTCCCGGGCGGCGTCAGTGAGATGTTAGTTGAACTTCCACTACAGGTAGTAGGTTGTAGGCAGCTATCAAACAGGGAGGTAATACTGCCTGGGAAGATATTGGAAGCATAATGTGTTGTCTAATGGTAGACCCTGCTGCCACATGGCATCACGAAAATTGTGACCAAGTCCCAGGTTGCTCATCTGACTTTTCTGCCTCATTTAGTCACAATTGCAGCGTCTCAATTGTTTCTCTTACTATTAACAACACAACATATCGTTTCTCACTCATGATTTATGATTTCGTTTGTGTATTTATTTATGGTTATTATTATTAATATTTATATTTTTGGGGTTATAATTTTTATCTATTTTTAATAATTATTATTAATGTTATTATAATTTTTATTATTATTATTATTATTATTATTATTAATATTACTATTGTTATTTTTGTTGTTGTTGTTGTTGTTGTTATTATTATTATTATTTTTATTTTTATATTTTCGCCCAAAGGCTCTGATGTGGGTCATTGACCTGTGCCCTAGTGGGCTAATCCCGTAAAAAAAATGACGTAGGATACGCAGTTACGTACCATCATGTCTAGAATTCTGATGTAACATTTGAAAATATTGAAGAATTCATGTCTCCGAATAAGACATATCTGAGATCGTTTCTGCCTCGTACATTTTAATTGTGAAAAATGGTTGTCCACAGAATGTTTTGATGAAGATTCTGCTAAGTTTAAAAAAATGTGTAGCAAAGGTGTTTTGGGATAAAATAAAATAAATATTAATTCGATCAATAAATGCCAAATAAAGCCAACATAAGCTTTTTAAGAGTGGGGTCCTTTGCTTAAAAGGTAGGTGAACTAATTAGTAGCAATAATCAATAACAATTCTCAGAGGCTAGTACACCACATTAGAGTTTCTCCTAATTTTGGACGTGAAAAGGCTAAAACTGTAACTCCCTAACTTAAAACTAAGACAGACAAACATACAGGTTCATAACTCTACAGTCGTGAGAGAAGTCGTTCTTTTGTACGAACTAAATCAACGAGATCATATTATATAATACCACACCACTCTATATTTATTAGCTCATTACACGTGACAGTTGGATCTTATTTCTGTAATTTGCTCACCGTGATGGGGCAGCTGGAATCACCGTCCTATAATGGGCAGGAGTCACATAATAATAATATTATTATCACAGAAGTAATCATCACATACCAACTGAGGTTATACAAGAAGATTCTTGCTTCATATTTGTTATTATTGTTATTGTTACTATCAATCTTCTTCTTAATATTAATAATATTCCTACAATTATCATCATCATCATCATTAGTAGTCTTATATAATTATTTAGGAGAGTCGGAAGGAAGAAGGTAGGGGAGATGAAGATAGAAAAAGCGGCAAATTCTTGGCAGCTACAAACATGGGTGCAAATAACAAAATAAATATTGGAGGATACACTGGAATATCAAATTAGTATATACACACACACACGTATACACATATATATATATATATATATATATATATATATATATATATATATATATATATATATATATACATACATATATATATATATATATATATATATATTATATATATATATATATATATATATATATATATATATATATAATCACATAGGAAAAAGGGAAACACTAGAGCACCTTAGCTTTCGTCTTTATTCAAGACATATTCAGAGCCAACTGAATTACAAGTTGTTGTTGTTGTTGCGATTGTTGGACCGTAGTCCGACACAGGCCTTTGCCTGTAGTTAGCCCGTTTGGTGGCTCCGGCTGGAGCACTTGGAGCAGCCAGACCGGATTGGGGATTTGGGGATGGAAGGTGTCCTACCTGTAGATATGAAAAGATACTGCAGGTTTGCAAGTGTGAGCGGACCCTCGATCAGTGAACGCTTACCACCAACCCCCACTCCTGGACGTGGTCAGTTTCGGAGTGGCGCGCCCCCCGAACCGGGGTCCACACTTGCTGGGGAAGGATACTTCCTAAGCTATCTGGGTGGTGGGTATCGTGTGATAAACCGGAGAAGGTGGTGAATGTGGTTTGTTTGGGCCTTTCGGGTTAGAGTGGCCGCTGGTGTTGTGTGTTCGTCTTGGAAGTTTCGAATTCTGTTTCGGAGACTTTGTGTGACTTCGCAGTCAAGGAGATAGTGTTCCAGTGGGTTGGCCGCTGGCTCCTGACAGTAGGTGCATTCCCTGTATAGAGAGCTCAGGTTCTCAATTGGCTCAGTCATGTTAATATTGTAATTATTATCCACTCTGTATCTGTGTTTTTCTGGCTAAATAAACTGTTTCAATTCAATTCAATTCAACATTTCCGATCGTCTGCCAGGTGCACTTGTACCCTAGTCGTAGTCGATGAAGGCTAACTTGGGTTTGTCTTGCTGTTTTCTTGTCCGCATATGGTGGTTCTCCTTTTGTAGCCGCCAGGTACCATTTGGCTGATAGGGAACCAGCGTTGAATTCGTCAAGGAAACTCTTTTGGATGTGGAGCTTGCTAGTCTTTCTGAGGTGGTTCTTGATCTGCTGCACGCTTGCTGGAACTTGAATGGGTATGCTTGTAAAACGTGTGGCTGCCTTGGCTACTTTGTCTGCCATGTCATTTCCCCCGATCCCTACATGACTGGGAATCCAGTGTAAGACGACTGGACGATTTTGTCTTTGGAAGTTCTGTAGCTGTGTGAGGTTCGAGGTTATGATGTGGACGTTGTCTTTTGGTTGACTGTGTTGCAGCGCCTGCATGGCCGTTTTCGAGTCTGTGTGAAGTATGATGGACTTGTTGTGTTCGTTGCAGCGTGTTGTAGGGCCTTTGAGATTGCTACCCACTATGTTTGTAGGGTGGAGCAGTCATTGGAAAGTCTCCATAGGATTGTTTGACCTTGGGTGTAGAAAGCCGTTCCGGATCTTTCCTGTTTTGGGTCCACCGAGCCGTCTGTGAAGTATGATGCTGCATCAGCCGGTGTCTCGGTGGCTATGGGTTCCGGAGTTATTATTTTGAGGTCCTCCTTCTGGAGGTTGGCTTTGCTATCACCTAGGTCGGTGATTTTGATGTGGCTAGTGGAGGGCTCCATAGTGGAGGAACTACATAACCCCTGTCTCGTATGTCTTGGATGTTCTTGACGAGTGTTTCTGCTTGCAAGTGCCTGATGACCTCTCTGGCCTCATGCGACCAGGTGGCCCCTCGAGCTCTGTGGTCGAGGTGGAGGGAGGCACTGATTGGCGTTTTGGTAGCTGTGGGCTTATCTGATCTACAGATTTTGGCGAGGAATCCTGCTGTCACCTGCTTGACTCGTACTCCCAGGGGTGGTAGTTCAGTTTTCATTTGCAAATTGCAAATCTGGTCCACATGGGTGCTCCGAGCATGGTCCTGAGAGCATTATTTTGGATAACTTCTGGCTTAGCTATCTGGTCTTCTCTCAGTCCAATGAGCGCTGGAGCACTGTAATCTACCAGCGATCTGATGGCGGCTGTGTTGTTGGCTTTGAGCACGTGTATGTTCGCTCCTGTGGTTGTGCTGGTGAGCGATCTCATTATATTGTGTCAGCTCTTCGTCCTGTGCCCGAGATACTCGAGTTTCGGCTTGAAAGTGAGTTTCTGGTCGAACCAGATTCCAAGACACTGGTGGGTGTTGGTCCAGACTACCGGCGTGTTTTGAGTCTGGCGTGTCTGTACAGATGGCCATCGCTTTCGACTTGGCTTGATTTATCTTGAGTCCAAGTCTGTTGCACTCCTCATCTATAAGTTGGAGTGCGTGTTGCGTGTTGGCTAGTCTGTTTGCTCCTCTTTCCATGAGCTGTAAGTCGTCTGCATAGTAGAGGAGTTTGGCTGTTTTTCTGTAAGGTAATCTGACTAGATTTTCCATCAGGACATTGAACAGCATTGGACTGAGGATGCCTCCTTGTGGAGTTCCGTTTATGTGGGCCCTGTAGCTTGATTTTGTTCCCTAAAAGCGTACTCTTGCTTCTCTCTATGTAAGGTAGTTCTGGATTCATCCCAGCAACCTTCCTTTGACGCCTTTTTCAGCGAGCATCGTTATAATGGCCAGTGGATTTGCTAGTTCAAGGCCTTCTCCGAGTCGAGGAAGACCACCAAAGCTAGTTTGTTGTCCACTGTACTGAGTATTCTCAGCAATGTTGTTGCTTGTGCAGGTGTTCTCGGTGTAAGCAAAAATGTGAGGGTGTGGGCTGCCGACTTTCCACTTGAGCCTGTTGAGAGCCATTCTCTTTCCCGTCTTTGCTATGCAGCTAAAGAGGGAGATGGGTCTTGGTTTTGCTGGTTCTCTGAGCTTCGGAATGGGATTTTTATCTGCCTTCTTCCATTCCGGTGTAAGTCTCCGTACTATCCAAGAGGCGTTGATGACTTGTAGCAAAGCCTCGTGCCCGGCTTCTCCGGCATGGGAAAGCATGGAGTAGGTTATCCTGTCGGCCCCCGGTGCTGTGTCCTTGCTTCGTTTTATCGACTTCTGGAGTTCTTGCTGTTTGAAAGGTCTGTCGGTGTCATCTTCACCATTGCAGGCCTCTTCGATCATCTGGAGTCTGACCTGTCGCAGACGCCGTTGTGTCTCCTCCGCATGTCTCGGGAGGTTTTTCGTTGCTGCTCGGTCGGAGAAGATTTTTGCAAGTCTCTCGGCTTCCTCTTCTGGGTTGGGATGGGTTGGTGGTGGCGGTGGTGTTGCCTTACCAGATGCCCTTCGGATCTGGGCCCACATTTTGCCGAGGGAGGTTTGCTCGTTCAGTTCGGAGCACCACTTGAGCCAGCTTGCGCTTTTGATTCCTTCTCTTCCCTGGTATCCTTGACTATGTCTTACAGGAGATGTCTGTTTGTGTCTGTGAGGTGTCTTCTGTAGTTTCTTCGGGCCATATTTCACTCTGTGGTTGAGTTCTTTCACCCTGGGCAGTAGTACCAGTAATCCTTTTACTGTCTTGATGTAGGTTTTGTTTTTGGAATAGCCTCTTCTGCCGCTTGGTGAAACGCCTCGACCAACTGTTGGTGGAGGTTCGTCCACGGGTGGTGCACCAGCCGACTGTGATTTGGCGTGCCACTTAGCCAGGTGTTTCCTATAGAGTTCCCAGTCCGCCTTTTGGGTATTGTATCTCCATCTCGGCGGGGGTGGAGTGGGGAGTTTGTTCACCTTCAGTGTTGTTAGTGTGGCAAAGTGGTCGCTGGTCAGCATAGGGTGTAGCTGCCAGGAGGCCGAAGGCTGTGGTCCATTGGAGACGAAGGTTAGATCTAGCCTTCCTCCCCTAATGCGGGTGGGCTCTCCGGTGATTAGGAGGGCGATCTCGGATGTGTCTTGAAAGGTGGTGTATAGGTGTAGGCCGTCTTCATTTGTTGGGCTTACCTAGCTTAGGAAGGGATGATGTGCGTTGAAATCCCCTCCTATGAGTGTGGCGTGGTCAGCGGCTGAAGCGAATAATTGAGTCCCCTCCAGTGAGCCCCTTGGGTTCTTGCAGATGTTGTGGACAGTTATTTCCCTTTCCTGGAGGGTTAATTTCATGGCCTGTGTCTCAATGTTTTCCCCACATGTCAATTGCTGCATGACCTCGGTGGAGAGTATGATCGCCTTGACAAAAATCATACATCCTCCTGTCGACGTCTGCGTGAAATGCCTCCTGCATGTCTTGTAGCCACTGAATTTGAAACAGTGGTGTTCTTGTAGAAGTGTTTCTTGTAGCAGTATGTTGTCAAGCTTGTCCTTGGCTGCTGCTTCTTGTAGGAGGTGTTTCTTGTTTTTGATGCCCTGAGCATTCCATGAAAGGATGTTCAGGGTGCTGGTGTTTTCCATCACTGTTTCATCGGTAGACAATAATCCTGTATCATAAGGATGTCAATATTATAACACTTAACAGATAATAGTTGCATTTGCTTACCTAAACTATTTAGACCATTCACATTTAGTGTTGCAAACAATATATACATATTAATTATTATTATAATAATGTAATAAAAATAATTTATTTACTTTTTCCTCTTGACGTCTCTTTTTCCTTCTTCGTCTGTACTATTATTCCCTTTATTCGCCTCTTTTGGGGTTATTTCGTTTCCATCCCTCTTACTTAACATCATCTTACGACCACTAACTGCTCGTACTGTCCAGCTTTGTACATGTTGTTACGCCGTCTCTTAATTTACTTAAATATCCAGGTTCTAGGCGTAACCAAACAAAACTGTGAAGTAAATTAAAAGGGAATAAAAATAAATGAAGTAAACCTTTAAGAACTTAATTAATTAAATATTAACACAATAAAGAGCCTCGTAGGCTGTCACAACAAATTGATTCACCATCGAAACTTTTAAGACAAATGATACTAAACATCGAAACATCAAAAGAATCATAATAAAGCATTGGATTACGTTAACACTGCATAAACATATAAAAACTAACACTGAAATTAACTAACGTGAAACAACACTGAATTACTTAAATGTAACTAAGCAAATACTGATGGACATAAATAGAGACATAAATAGGTACTCACATAGATATACCACATTGGTGGCGACAGGAACAACACAAATAAATTAAGTATAAGTAACAGGTGACGAGTGTCACTCAAAGGATGTGGACTGCATGACAAGAGGACTGAACTGCCTCTGTCTACAGGTGGGTCCTATATATAAGGTCGGTTCCCGCCACGCGACCCGCCGGTGGGTCGTTTAACGATGCAGATGGTCGTTAGAGAACAAATAATAACAGTTAAAACCTTAACAGCACAGGGTTAAGGTGACTAGATTATATATTATAGTAAATACAACACATCATTACAGGAATAATATGGAACAACATGGAAGCATGTTATATAAAAAAGAAATAGAAAAATACGACACGGTCATAACAATGTTCAACCTTTTCTTACCATGAATCATCTTTTCTAATTGGATATATTTTCTTCCCATCATCTTTTCTTCCCACACTCTAATCCATTTTCTGTCTGGCTATTCACTTGACCCCTTAAATCACTTTGGTTTTCATTGTTTTTATTGTGCTTCGCAAGATCCTTTTTCCCAGAAATTTTTGAAATATCACCATTCGTTCCTCCATCTGTTTTTAACTTTTGCCTGATTTTCATCATCACTGCCGTTAATTTCTAATTAATTTTTCCCCTGTTTGTTCTGATCTTTCTTGTTTGCATCATTCTTGTTTCTGCTTGGTGACATACTGCAGAGTGCAGGTGACCTCTACAATTTCCTCCATTCTATCCATGTTTTCACCTGTTGCCACTTCACACTCTGTTCGTGTCATCTGCTTTATCATATTCCACATTTCCATAAGATATTTTACCTTTAGTTTGGTCCGCATTATTCCTCTCTGTATGTATCTCGGCCTCACATGTAGTGGAGGTTTCCTGTACTGCATTTTTTAACCATCTGGGTGTGTGGTGCCAGCTGGGTCTACAGCATCCTGGGTTATAGTCTGGGCAGGCACTTGTTCCCTTTTACCCCATACTGGGTGAATGCTGGAACCTGACTTACTGTGATACGTTCTTCTCCTTCCTTAACAACTGGCCTTGAGCTGTGGATCTCACCAGAAAGTTGTATTTCAGGGAAGTCTTCCTCATTAAAAATGTTCACCTTATCTACTTCCTCGGTGCGACAATCAATTGCCAAATGACCTTCATGTCCACATTTATAACAAGTTTTCCTCTACCCATCATAAAGGAATGTTAAACTATGGCCACCTACTGTTACTAATGATGGAATGGTGTTCTTTAAATTTACCTTGAAGGTTCTTGTCCCATTTAACAATCTGGCCGCTGGTCCTTTTGTATACTTGTTCAGCCTCATTCCTTCCACTTTACCAAATTTACCTATGATGTTCATTATAATTTCATTTCCCATTTCAAAGGGAGCATCTTTAACTGATACATAAGTTAAAGTTTTACTAAAATTCATCACTTTAACAGTCTCATCACTGTTAGGAATTCTTATAGTTTTGTCTTCATATTCCTCACAAATTTGTCAAAAACAGTGTTTTCCCCACCACCACCTTATTGTTTCTTAATAGTTGATAGCCAACTATTTGTTCCTGTTTTATTTCCAGTATGTCAAATATTTACCTTACATACATTTTCATATTCAGCCTTACTTGAAAACAACAGTCCGATGGTCTTTTCTTCTTAAAGGGGGTGTGTACGTCTCCATTTAGGCTTTTTTATTATGTCACCTGCATATGGTATTCTCGGCCTGGTGAGGTGGATGGCCAATGCCACAAGTTTTCCGAAAAAAAAAACTGGCAAAGTCCACCACCACCAGAAATTTTCTTTACACCTACTCGTGCACTATGACTTCATGGACTTTGTAATAAACTTTGGGCTGTCAAAAGCAGCTGCAACAGCTGTATTTCCAAGAAAAAAAGAGAGCTTCACGAATGTCTGCTGTGTTAACTCCAGTTTTCATGAAGAGGAAATTAGTACCAGGTGGATACTGGAGTATTGTGGGTAACAGCATGTTTTTGGTTATGTTTTAGGGGGCCGGGCAGTATACAGTAGAGTGTAAAGTGTAGAATCTGGCATGATGTCAAGCAGACTAAAACATGAAACGGAGTAGACCCATCGGAGTCCACCAGCCAAACGGGTACTAAATCAATAGAGGTTGAGCAATGACAGACAATTGTGAGACCGAGTGCAGTAATGGTAGTACTGAAGGTAACCATTTAAAGGTAAAAATAGCATATCGCTAGAGGGTGAAGTATGATAACTTTAGAAATTAGAGACTGTGGATATTCCACTACATCCAGTATGTGTGTTAAGTCAGTCTTATATATCACACCCCTATCTATATAATAGTTCTGGAACCCTCAAGTGGCAGGGTTGACATAAACACTTGTTCTGAGCTTTATTTATGAAGCAGTTATTTGCACAGGTACTTAGTTTGGGAGAGAATGTATTGTAAATTCTCTCCAGATAAGTGTCTTAAGTGCACTTAAGTGAGGTGTTCACTCGGTTACCAGTGGTAATAGTCTGGCTTCTCCTCTCGCTCAGACCGTGAGAGTCAAGGAGGAGCGGCGAGGTATTTGCTAAATCAACCTGACCTCGCTCAACCTCTGATGAAGTTATAGACTCAGCATGTATGACATGAACAACTACTGAGTCATTGTTGAATAATTGAGTGAATAATTTGGTATTATGCATTTAAGTATTATACATTTGGGTGAATTTTTAGATAAAGTATGGGTACTATTACAGAAGTACGCGTTGGTAGTTCAGTGCATGCAAGGTCCATTGTCTTTATAGCTGTGTGTAGAATAGAGGTGGATAATATGCGTTTGCTTTATGTCCTGACTTTGCAAATCAAAGACAGGGTCCGTCATGCTGGGAATGAATCCTCAGATTAAAGTACTGTAAAAGAGATCTGGCCACACACGTACAACTCGAGTCAGGCAAGAAAGGGACTATCATGTAGGAATAAGTGCATGGCAGAAGTTAGAACCGCGTTGAAAGTTAATGTAGACCCAAGTGATGGTTTATATTCGACTGGCAAGGGAAAAATTGCACTAATAGCTCCACAAAGTAACAGGACGATCCCGGGATGAGTTATTAGCAAGCAAGTAGTGATTGAACCACTGCTGAGGGAGTTATTGTACTTACTTCCATTATCACCATGGGAAGAGAAAAGGCACGAGTTATTTGCTCGTGGTAAACATAACTGAGCGTCCAAGAAATAAGTTAGTTGTTAAAGAAAAATAAGGAAATTATTAAAACACAGTAGAGGACGTGAAAGTTCAGCTGCAAGATGAAGTTCTGTAAGTTCATTGAGTTAGGCGACGGTTCGCTGTCAAGAATGATAACTTGTGTTACAGAAGGAATGATGGCGTGAATGTGTGGAAATAATTACAAATATCATTACCTGAGACCAGAGAGAGAAAAAATAATAAATAAATTTTTGGTGAATTAATTGGGAACATCAGTATTAACGCACCTGGTTGCCGTTACCGACACCACCACATTGTTGACCTTTGTTCTAATGAGCCATGATTGTTTATTGTCTGACCTAGTGTTGATGATATCATAATGGTAGGTGTTGATAGTGTCAAGATGGTGACAGTGATGGTGTTGATGGTGTCACAATGATGGTGTTGATGGTGTCAAGATGGTGGCAGTGATGGTGTTGATGGTGTCACAATGGCGGTGGTGATGGTGTTGATGGTGTCACAATGATGGTGTTGATGGTGTCAAGATGGTGGCGGCATGGCGCTTGTGGTATTACGGTGGTGGCGGTGATGGTGTTGATGGTGCCACAATGGTAGCGGCGACGGTATTTATGGAGTAGGATGGTGGCGGCGATGGTATTGATGGTGTGACGATGCTGGCGGGGATGGTGTTGATGGTGTGACGATGGTGACGATGATGGTATTAAAGGCTGATGGTGTAATGATGGTGATGGTGGTGATGGTGTCATGCTGGTGGCGATAATGGTGCTAATGGTGTGCCACTGGTTGCGGTAATGACGTTGATGGTGTGACGATGGTGACAGTGATGGTGTTAATGGCGTCTTGATGGTGGCGGTAATGGTGTTGATGGTGTCACGATGGTGGCGGTGGTGATATTGTTGGTTCACGATGGTTCCGGGGAAGGTGTTGATGGTGTGACATAATTGTGGAGGTGATGGTGTTGATGGTGTCACGATGAACATAAGAATGATAGAAACTGCAGCGGGCCTATTGGTCTATACTGGGATGTCTCGCTTACACCCAACCCCCATCGCTCATATATCCATCCAACCTGTTTGAAGCTATCCAGCGTATTCGAGTTAATGATAATGTTTGGTGACTTGTTCCACTCGTCCACTACTTAACTCCTAAAGCAATGTTTACCTATTTCGCGCCTAAATCTAAAGTTTTCTAGTTTAAAATCATTGTTACGAGTTCACTCCTGGTTGGATAGTTTGAGTACCTTTCTAATTACATAGGTAGTAGGGATTAGGCAGCTACCAAACAGGGAGGTACTACCGCCTGGGAAGATATTGGAAGCATAATGTGTTGTCTAATGGTAGACCCTGCTGCTGTATGGCACCACGGAAATTGTGACCAAGTCCCAGGTTGCTGATCTGACTTTCTGCCTCATTTAAACACAATTGCAGGGTCTCAATTGTTTCTCTTAATATTAACAACACAACATACATATATTGCTTCTCACTTTTGATTTTTTTCATTTTGTATTTCTTTATGGTTCTTTATTATTATTATTATTATTAGTATTATTAGTATTATTATTATTATTATTATTATTATTATTATTATTATATTTTCGCCCTCTAGGCCCCGATGTGGGTCATTGACCTGTGCTTGGGTGGACTAATCCCCGTAAAAAAAAAAATGCAACACTGGCCCATGTCCTTTGTTCACACAGAATGTAAGCTACAAAGAAACTGGATTGGCACCTGGCTGCTTCTGATTGGCAAGCTCCAGCTCCTGGCCTGCCTCCCGATTTGACATCATCAATATTCTCATTGTTCTAGGTAGACATAGGAATCATACTTACGAAGATTTCTTACTTGGTTTGTTGTGGTTTTATATGCTGCTTCTACTGCTCATCTTCCTAATCTAGGTTATGCAAACTATCTTGTATCTTGCCTGTTTGATATTCGTAAATAGCCCCGGTATAACAAGCTGAGATTGTACAGTGCTGAAAAAGTTCTGGACAAGCGCAGTTCGATCAAAACCTAATATAACTCCCAACCTATGCCAACCTAACTTAACCTAACCTCTTATTCCGAGGGGTAATCTAATCACGTCTAAAATCTTTGAAGATGTTTTGATCGAAATGTGCATTCCTGGAACACTTTCAAAACGGGACAATCTCTACACGCTACACATAATGACTACTAATAGAGTTCTGATCACCGTACTACAATTTTGGTCACCTTACTGCAGAGTTTTGATCACCATACAGTAGAGTTTTGGTCACCGTACTAAGAGTGTTGGTCACCGTACTAAGAGTGTTGTTCACCGTACTAGGAGTGTTGGTCACCGTACTAAGAGTGTTGGTCACCGTACCACCGAGTTTTGGTCACCGTACTAAGAGTGTTGGTCACCGTACTAAGAGTGTTGTTCACCGTACTAAGAGTTTTGGTCACCGTACTAAGAGTGTTGGTCACCGTACCACCGAGTTTTGGTCACCGTACTAAGAGTGTTGGTCACCGTACTAAGAGTGTTGTTCACCGTACTAGGAGTGTTGGTCACCGTACTAAGAGTGTTGGTCACCGTACCACCGAGTTTTGGTCACCGTACTAAGAGTGTTGGTCACCGTACTAAGAGTGTTGTTCACCGTACTAAGAGTTTTGGTCACCGTACTAAGAGTGTTGGTCACCGTACTAAGAGTTTTGTTCACCGTACTAAGAGTGTTGGTCACCGCACTAAGAGTGTTGGTCACCGTACTAAGAGTGTTGGTCACCGTACTAAGAGTGTTGGTCACCGTACTAAGAGTTTTGGTCACCGTACTAAGAGTTTTGGTCACCGTACTAAGAGTGTTGTTCACCGTACTAAGAGTTTTGGTCACCGTACTAAGAGTGTTGGTCACCGTACTAAGAGTTTTGTTCACCGTACTAAGAGTTTTGGTCACCGTACTAAGAGTTTTGGTCACCGTACTAAGAGTGTTGGTCACCGTACTAAGAGTTTTGTTCACCGTACTAAGAGTGTTGGTCACCGCACTAAGAGTGTTGGTCACCGTACTAAGAGTGTTGGTCACCGTACTAAGAGTGTTGGTCACCGTACTAAGAGTTTTGGTCACCGTACTAAGAGTTTTGGTCACCGTACTAAGAGTGTTGTTCACCGTACTAAGAGTTTTGGTCACCGTACTAAGAGTGTTGGTCACCGTACTAAGAGTTTTGTTCACCGTACTAAGAGTTTTGGTCACCGTACTAAGAGTTTTGGTCACCGTACTAAGAGTGTTGGTCACCGTACTAAGAGTTTTGGTCACTGTTACGACCCTAAGGTAGATCGTTACATAAACATAAATTACTTAAGTCCCAAGTTCTCCCAACAAAGGTCAAGTTAACAGGTCAAAACTCTAAACTAGTCAATATAAATATGAACATTTATTAACTTATTCCCACCACCATATATAAACAGTCAGGGTCAAAAGTCTTGAACACTTAGAAATATCTGGCATCTACTTCTGATTTATACATACTTGATTGGGATATATTAATAACACTACTTGTCACCACACATTATGCCTGAACCACAAAATGGGATAAAACTCTCCTTAATACCCAAGATCTTCGGGTACTTACTGTCAAGTGTTCAACACTTTTGACCGACTGTACATAAAATAAATGTATAACAATAATAATAATATGACAAGATGTTTGGAAGTGGCTGAGTAAGGATGGAAGGTCCAACAAGATCACGCAAAATCAATATCAAGCAAAACAATTCTCAAAAGTCACCTGCCAACTCCCAAACGACCAGAGAGGGTATACTACTTAACTTAAGGACATCTGTGCCTTGAACAGAGTTTCTCAAGCTGGGGGTCATGGCCCCCAAGGGGATCACGGCAAGATTTTAGGGGGGCCATGGCGGACTAGTGTAAGTAGTATATGTTTGGAAAAATATTGGAAACTCTGATTCAACTTTTTTTTGTTACTTTGCCTTGCTAGGGGATAATTTTTTTCTTTTTTTTGTCATTGTGTGTAATCATAATACCGGTACGGTACAGTTTTGATATTTACATAGTATGGTGCAGTAGCTAGTTTTTCATTTCCAACGGATTCTCTCAGATTGCACGATTCTAGTTCCTGTTCAGACGAATTCCTTGATCTCAGAACGATTCTGCTGCCAGAGACCTCTATGAAGAAAAATCTCTGACTGTATTCTGGTGTTCAATGTATCAGTCATATCCAAAAGTTAGTGAGATCGCACTTCGAGTAATCAGGATGTTATAAAAGGAGAGTCAAGAACCATGGGTTTCCAAGGGGTAACAAACAACCGTTAGAGATTGACATCTCCTTACTACGAAAAGAATCACAATAATTTAACTCTGACACCACTCACACAAATATTAAATAAACAGCACTGGAGTCAAACAAATACTTGAAATAAAATAATCAATACAACAAAGTACAGGTATTTCCTACGGCTGTAAATGAATATTCCTCCTTACCAGCACGGTGGAATGTTATGGTAACGCGGTGATCCGCTCTCAGGGGAAGGTCCAGAGGAGCTTCCCCACTTGGCGGCGGCGTTGGTGGGCGATGTCTTGCCACACAGGAGAGACGCCAGGGCACGGACGGAGATCGGGCGTGGAGGAAGTGGTGATCATGTGGCAGCCGCGGTAGTAGCTGGAGTAAGTGATCAGAGTTGACAGTCGAATAGTGAAGGACCGGGGAATCAACCCACTATACTGCCAGATCTGGGGTCACTAAATTTAAGGGGATAACTTAACTCTAAACTTAATTTCTAAGGGTCGCTGCCACCAGACCCCCTCTGGACAGCATGTAGCTCGTTAGGTAGCGGGCAGAGTGGACTAGGCATTGGGTTAGGTTTTCCATTGACCAGATCGATGAGGGTAAAGAAGGGGGAAACCAAAACATGTCTTAATTGATTTATTCCTTATACAACATACTGGTAAAAAAAACATATACATGACTTGGCCTTCCTCAGAAGAACAACATAATTTTGGTTACCCAGACCCTAGCATTACTGGCGGGTCATCCACCTACTTATTGCATACAAATGGGGAACGCCGTATCTCGGTCGTTCCTTCTTACAATATCCCTTAACACAGCGGACTGCTCCACTGATGTGGACTGTTAGCACCGTCGGTTATCATACATAGTAGCACCATCTCAACACACCTGTTACACTCCATACCTGCAAGTATGTGACTCCTTGTGACTATTAGGTATACACAACGGGCACCTCGTTCGCACACCGCCCTCGGTGGGTAAAGACGAGGGCTTCACCTAGAGACATACCAGCACTGTTTCTACGCCTGGTAGTATAGGTCGCTCCAAGTGACGACCGCAGTTTCTCACGGTCTCCTTAGTTGTGACTATTCATGTGGAGTGGTGCGCTGGGAATCCACCTGTTCACAGTGGACTGGTATAGCGGGGGAGTAATTCCCACCCTGGGGTGACGCTCACGTGGACAATGGCGGCCGGGCGGCAAGATACTCCGGCCACATGGCACCTGTGGTGACGGCAGAACGGGAAAAACTAAGCAATAATGCCTGACGGGCGGTTATCCCACCCCTTAACACATCCCTATCACACTTATATATCCAGCAAAGCTTTAAACTGTAGTAACTTCTATGTATCAACCTTAATTGTAGGGCGGGATATAGCCCGCTAGGGCACTGACCTGTGGTGACGGCAGAACGGGAAAAACTAAGGCCGGCTTCCCGCCGCTTCTCGTCACATAGGCCTACAGTTTCCAATCCTCAATTTACCCTTTTGTTTCTTAGGGTTCTCACCTGAACACTTTACGGTATATTGTCACTCATTTCTTAACAACACATATATTAATCCTAAATTACACACTAAGGTAAGGTCTTGGTTTGCTAGTGCTTGGGTAAATGCCTGAGATTATAATATTAATGAGGCATCTGAGGCGGGTACATGACGCGCCTTGAAACAAAAGCCGAATGATCATGGCTGGGGTGTATCAACGTCACTTAAAAACTGTAATGAGGGATCCTCCTCTCACACATTGCACTATTTGAACACAGACATAAGATTCTCTGATCACTGTACCTGTCGTGGGTATATGTCACGTGAGGCTACGAGGTGTATTAGATTCATACCGACGCATACACGATATTTCCTTTCCGGTATATGTTTCTAGATCACTGTCAACACCTCACCTAGTTCTGATACATTTATCCTTTTTCCAGATCATTGTTCTCATGTATTTTCATATGATATCTGTTGGAGTTATGTTCGCTACACGCCCACAGACGTAAATAGTAGGACCTTCAAACCCGGATCCACACTTAGTCTTACGGTACACTAGTCCAGCTCAACTGGACTTTAACATTCATCTTATGCTTACCCCGAGTGATCCTTAATGCTAGGAATACATACACTTGATATGATACAACTATACCTGGGTACAATACATGGTCTAGGAACCTTGAGTAGGTGAGTTGTCCTTTCTCAATGTTTCCCGTTTTCTGAGGTTCTACAAGCGCGGTGCATGTGAATGTTATGTAGCGTAATATGAATTAGATGGGATTTTTAGGATGACAATGATGTGCGCAGTACACCACAAGCCCCAGGAACCTCAGATGAGTACACAACCAGAGTTGGAATCGAACAGCGGGGGAAGTGCAGCTGTGGTGCCGGCTGGATAGTGTCTGGTGTGGGATGAGGCAGCAGTGTCCTTCTCACCCCCTAGTGGGGCCGGGAACAAGCAAACGAGCAGCTGTCAAGCCATCCCGCTCGTTACAGCCCTTACACACTACCTCCTAAGATGTCCCCACACACAACGCTTCCGTGACGCCTGCTGGACTACCACTCCACGACCCCCTGCGGAGACACGATGATCCTCCCCATACTGGCCAGATATTATGTACATAATATTGACGATGTGTTGAAGGAATATCCTTCCTTCTTTAGGCTTTAGTAAGCCCCTTTATAATATTTATACTGTATATACTTGTGACACTTGCCAGATGCTTCTGGTGTCATTGTACAGGGGTACCTAGTGACAGCACTAGGATCCCGCTTCCTCTATCAAGGAATAAATATTGAAATTGAATTGAATTTAGTTAAATCAGTTGCTGTACATTTGATCATGAAAATCAGTGTCATGGGTCAGATCAATTTCTTATATCTATTGTTACAATCTAATCAGAGTTTGAGCTTGCCAGGCAATATTGAAATGGACGTCAAACGCACGAGCTGACAACGTCTTTCTTATGACCTCATCAAAATTTAGACAAGGAGCCTACTGAGACCTTGGAGATAAGAAGACTGACATATTATTTTCAGGACATTAATTACTTTCTAAAATATAAAACTGACAATAACTTTAATACAAACATCAGATTCTCTGATGATTGGGAATCAAAATGATCTAACTTCAGTATCAGGTATCCACTCCAGTTACACTTATACTGGCAGACTCTACTCAAACTTAGTTGACAATATTACTAACAGTAAATACAGTTGAAGCTTTCAACGTCGCTCACAGTGGATCTTGACTGTTTCATCTGTAATCAGACATATCTAATTTGACATAACATGTACACATTCAGTTGCAATTTCAAATTTCATAACATGAGATGAGATACAAAGGAATATAAGTCTCGGTACTACCTTGAGAGAAAACGAAGGCCTCAGGCGTCCTCAAGCGGTACGAAAACGGACACCTCAGTTGGGGGACTCAATAAAGAAGTTACAGCTACATGTTTTATGGGCTATTGAGCATAATATGAATCGCCTGGTTTTACGTTAATTATCATGTACGACCGTGGTTAGTACACTACTACTACTACTGCTACTACTTTTTTTAAGGTGGCCTCCAGCCTCCCCCAATAACCACACCTTCGCCACCATTTTATTACCATAATATTAAATATTCTAATATAATAGTAGCTACCCTAGTTGAGTTAGATAAGCCTCAAATCTATGCTGCCTCATCGTCAATATCTGCGACTGTTGTTGTCTTAGGGGCCGATGATCTCGTTCTCCTGAGGCAAAGCGATGCACACTAAGTTGAAAGAAGGACAAGAGACAACTCAATCAGGCTGCAACGTAGCTACTGGACTGCTGCTTCTGTTCAAGTAATACTCTCCGTCCAGCCTTACATAGAAGCATCTTGTTCTACTACTACTACTGTGTTAATATGTTACAAACAATAGTGATACAATTAACAACAATTTTAAGTTTGGTTGTGATAAAGAAGAAAACCAAGAGAAAGTACGATAAATCTTGAATAATGGTCATGAATAGGAAGGAGTAAAGAGAACAGGGGAGCATGATATATGGTGATTAAATAGGTGGTGAAGGGAAGAGTAGTCAATATTGTGGAATGGACGAATAACATTGAGGTCAGGAATGAAGATTATGTGTGAATCAAATGTTTGCTTTAAGGAGCATGCATGTAAAATATATGGAGTGATTGAGAAATAAATTTCGCAAATTTTAAGATTTAAAAAAAAAAATACCTCCTGGGGAAGTGAACTATTTGGGAATACAGTTGTAATTAACATAAATAAAAAATTCACTGTCGATATGTGAAAAAATTTGTTAAATGATTCATATCGAGTCTTGTTGTGTTGATATTATTCTTACATAAGAACATAAGAACATAAGAAAATAAGGAGTCTGCAATAGGCCGGTTGGCCTGTGCATGGCAGCTCCTGTCGAGAGTTACTACCACTCTCTATCATCCATGAATCTATCTAGCCTCCTTTTGAAACTTTCCCGAGTTCCCGCACTTACTACAAAGTTGCTAAGCTTGTTCCACTCGTCCACCACCCTATTTGTGAATCAGTTTCTTCCTATCTCCCTCCTAAACCTATACTTATCCAACTTGAATCCGTTGCTCCGAGTCCTATCATGCTCGGATATTATTCTTACATGGGAGCTGTCTTATAAGTAAATAAATCTGGAAATATGAATCACAGCCATTATTACTCTAAGTTTAACTCCAGGTTGGTCTCACTAAGGCGAGAAGGTCAGGATGTGCAGAAAGAGAGCGATAACCACTGTCTCGCACAGTCGGTCTTGGAGCGTCGTCCAGGAAGGATCGTCAAACAGAGACTCACCCATACCAGAAGACTCACATAATCTTCCTCGAAGGCGAGGAGGTAAGTAGTACGTATTATCTTAGGACCCTTGGTACATGATGCAGAGACGCTCAACTTTCATGTACTAAAGGAATGGAGAGATAAAACAAAACATGATTTAATGTTCGAAAGAAAGAGAGACAGCTTTAACTGGATCTATGGAGCAGTTACACCTAGGTAGCTCACCTTGTTGGACGAATGAAAACTCTGCCATCTGATTGGTCGTTTTGCCTCGCTGACTCTGCCCCCTTTACTGACTTCACTGAACATTTAAATGTATTATTGGCTAGACACACAAATCTAGGTTTATTTCCACTACCTACTGTATATTCTCAATATATATATAT
The DNA here is from genome assembly GCA_958450375.1 of Homarus gammarus. Taxonomy (NCBI): domain Eukaryota; kingdom Metazoa; phylum Arthropoda; class Malacostraca; order Decapoda; family Nephropidae; genus Homarus; species Homarus gammarus. The sequence goes on from CAUDMG010002530.1 coordinate 714,535, forward strand.
ATATATATATATATATATATATATATATATATATATATATATATATATATATATATATATATATATATATATATATATATTCAACGCCAGCAAGTGCAGCGTACTTAATATTGGAAGAACAAATACTGTCAATGTATACAGCCTTAACAACATCAACCTAGAGAAGTCGACTTGTGAAAGAGACCTAGGGGTACTTGTAAGCCCGGACCTACGGCCTAGAAAACAGTGCGTTAATGTTCGAAATAAGGCAAACAGAGTATTGGGTTTTATCTCTAGAAGTGTAAGTAACAAGAGTGCAGAGGTCTTAGTGCAACTATATCTTGCGCTAGTCAGGCCGCACCTCGATTATGCGGTTCAGTTCTGGTGCCCCTATTATAGAATGGATATAAATTCACTAGAGTCGGTGCAGCGAAGAATGACGAAAATGATTCCGGGACTTAGAGGCCTTCCATATCAGGATAAGTTAAAGAAACTAAGCTTGCATTCCCTAGAAAGACGAAGAGTGCGGGGAGATATGATAGAAGTATTTAAGTGGGTGAAAGGAATCAATAAAGGGGATATAGATAAAGTTCTTATAATATCCGAGCAGGATAGGACTCGGAGCAAAGGATTTAAGTTGGATAAGTTTAGGTTTAGGAGGGAGATAGGAAGGAACTGGTTCACAAATAGAGTGGTGGACGAGTGAAACAAGCTGAGCAACTTTGTAGTAAGTGCTGGAACGCTGGAAAGTTTCAAAAGGAGGCTAGATAGATTCATGGATGATAGAGAGTGGTAGTAACTCTCGACAGGAGCTGCCATGCACAGGCCAATCGGCCTATTGCAGAGTCCTTATTTTCTTATGTTCGTATGTACATATATATATATATATATATATATATATATAAAGCTTTCCTCTTTATTCAAAACATCTTCAGAGGCAACTGAATTGCAGAGACTGAGAGAGAGCTTATGTACACAGGATGACCTTACAAAACATGAGGTCAGGTAAAAAAACATGACATCCACTAATCCACACACATACCACACAGCAAACATAAGAAGAGCTTATAAGAACGGGCGACATAACTAGTCATGTCACGTCATCTATCATACATCTACCTTACATGCTTTCAAAGCATTGTTAACCTTGGGGCACTGACAAATAAATTTGTGTAACATATTGTCAGTTTTGTCCTGACCATCACTAAGGTTTATAGAATTCAATTCCCTAATCAAACTTGCTTCAACCAGAAGTCTTTCTGTGACACGTGATGATTTATACACTTCTGAGCTGTTTTCCCAATCAATGGGATGATTATTATTCCTAACATGAACGAACAGTGCACTGCTTTCAGATGCTGTTCTAATATTGTACTTGTGCTGTTTAATTCTGAGTTGCAATGCTTTCCCAGTCTGTCCTACATAATTCCCATTACAATTGCTACATGGAATACAGTAAACACTTCCATTTACATTAAATTTTGGTCTATTCTTAATTAGTATATTAGTAATAGTTGAGTCATACTTAAAAACAACATTTATAATTGAAGGGTTTGAAATAACAGGACAAATTCATAGGAACTTGCCTCCTGGTTTGAGTAGAATAAAAGGATTGTCTTGCCCTTTTAAAACAACGATCAACAAACAATGAAGGGTACCCAAGTTTTCGTGCAATGGACTGAATGTGTTGCAGTTCTTCTTCAGTATATTCAGGGTCACAAATATGCAAACATCTAAAAAAAAAGACGCAGAAAAAAACTGACATTTTGGTCGACTCATGTTGACTCGATAAAAAGTGTATGAAGCTATCTACCTGTGTAGACTTTCTGCACACTTTAAATTTATAGATATGTCCATTTCTCATAATAAGCATATCAAGAAATGGGAGGGATCCATTTATCTCTCTTTCACTTTTGTAGGTAATACTAGGAACAAGATAATTAAGCTTGTCTAAAAATTCCATAGAGTCACTGTTTCTAGGCCATAAACAAAGAACATCATCTACAGTACATATCTATACCATGGAGGAATAAAGTCCCTATATTGGGTAGTAATCTAGCCTCAAAAAACTCCATATAAATACAGGCTAGAGGAGCAGAAAGACAATTACCCATGCTCATGCCTCTGAAGAGGTCTTGAATAAAGACGAAAGCTAAGGTTCTCCATTGTTTCCCTTTTCCCTGTGATTTTATCAAGATCTTAACCACGTTTCCATTGTGGATAAGCCTTTTAGCACTGATGAGGTTTTGCTTCGTCAGGTAAAGCAGTTGTGGTGGTGAGGACTCAGCCCAAGATGAATTACCTGAGACCTCTGTTCTACGTCATGCCAGGTGCCTCCCACAATGACTTTTGTTCATCACTATATTACTGGGTCTATACACCAAAATATAGTTACCTATTTCACCATGCACTTTTTTCATCAATGTGGTTCATCTCCCCTCTTATACAGTTCTAATTCACCAGGATATAGTTCTTGTTCAGCTCTATGTATTTCTTTAGCAGCATCTTCTTGTTCACTACCCTATAGCTTTCACCATCATGTAGTTCCTCTTCACCACCATATTTATCTTCTTCTCCATTGTCGACGTCTATTTGATCATTCTGTATTACTTGTTCACGACCAAATAATTTTTAAATCCTATCATTTGGTTCTTATTCATCACCGCGTAGTTCTAATTCAACACCATATAGTTTACGATCACTAACATTTAGTTTTTGTTCACCCCCATATAATTATACTAAACCAGGATATTGTTCGTGTTCACCACTATAGAGTTCTACTTCACAAGCACATAGTGTTTGTTCACAACCATGCAGTTCTATTTCACCACGATATACTTAATGTTCACCACGATACAGTTCATGCTCATCACCATATAGTTTGTTTTTCACCATAGTATAGTTCTACTTCACCATCTTATAGTTCTACTTCATCATCTTACACAGTAGTTCTTGTTCACCACTATATAGTTCTACTCCAGCAAAATATATAGTAGTTTTACTTTTCCATTATGTAGTTCTACTTCATCACCACACAGTTCTACTTTACTATAAACAGTACTTCTACTTCATCATCACACAGTTCTACTTTACTATAAACAGTGCTTCTACTTCATCACCATGTAGTTCTTGTTCACCACCATACAGTTCTACTTCATCACAATATGATAATTCTACTTCGTGACCATATTTTTCTTACTTCATCACCTTATAGTTCTTATTTACCATCAAACAGTTCTACTTCACCACCATATAGTTCTACTTCACCACCATATAGTTCTACTTCACCACCATATATGTTTACTTCGTTACAATATGGCTCTGCTTCATGACCACACAGTTATACTTCACCATCATTTAGTTCTACCTCATAACTATATAGCTCTACTTCACCTTGTAACCTGTAATTACCTGATGTAATCAGAGATTAATGGTTGGTAATTTTAGAAGTACACACAAGAAATGTTTTGGGGGTATGTTTGCAAACCCAAATTGTCTTTTCTCCTCTTATTAAGAATAGAGTCTTTGCACAATTAATGTATGAGATCACTGCTCTTTCAACTGCCTGGTGGAATGATAACCAGCGGGTCTGATTAACACTGCAGAACTTTGTGTGGTTTGACAGTACAGAATGATTGAAATTCCTTAAATTCATGTTGTCGTTTAGCACTATGGGAAAAATAGGTATATATAAGTCTGATCAGGTCTTCACAACACCGTGGTAGCGTCTTTGCAGCCTCTGAAGCGCAAAAAGTGAATAGAATGACAAATACTTTTCAATATGGTTATACCAGGAATAGCGATGCGTAGCCTACTGCTTACAGAATTGTGTTCTCCCATAATGTTACTAGCGCCGTTAGCAGCAAAGCCAATCACGTTCTCATGTGGAATTCGGTGCGTTTCTAATGTTTTCATAATTAAATTATACAAATTTTCCCCTGTTGACCCTGTAGATGATTCATCACCGTATACATTGATCACCTCTAATAACCCAGATTTAATGCTGCTTGTGGTTGAACCCCAAAATCTTACAAAAACAGAGGATGCTTTCATCATACTGTAGTGATGGTTTGTCAGACCACAGCTTACATAGCGAGGAAAGCCAGACTTGACCCGACATTAGGGAGGTCAAGTGTAGGGTGGCTCTCACAGTGGACCGGGGGTTACAAATCAACTAGCTCCCCTCCCATGTGACATGTCACCACAACAGACATGTAAGAAGGCACCAGCCGACTCTCTTCCAATATACAATAAACTACTCTCTGAACAAAGGCCGGACCTGACCTCACATTAGCCAGGTCAAATGTAACCCAACTCAAGGGGCCACAAATCAACCAGGGCCTCTCATGTCACACGGCCCCACCTGATGACTTTCCCAGATAGTTTCTGAAAAGTCCAGACCTGACCTCACATTGGCCAGGTCAAATGTAAGGAGACCCTTCGCCGCCCCCCCCCCCCGACCAGCTGAACCTGACGGCTCGCATCCCAATATATAGGACGTCCTAGTCCTCCCTCAGCGAATTTGGCAGAGTCAGAGAGAGAGACACACAGGGATCGGAGGAGGAGGTCCACGACAGCCGAGTCCCGCTCACGGGAGGAGAGTCGTGCAGGACCTCCCTCCCCGACTTCACACCAGTGTCCCAGCTAAGCAGTCGCCCTCCGGACACCAGTGTCCCAGCTAAGCAGTCGCCCTCCCGACATCAGTGTCCCAGCTAAGCAGTCGCCCTCCCGACACCAGTGTCCCAGCTAAGCAGTCGCCCTCCCGACACCAGTGTCCCAGCTAAGCAGTCGCCCTCCCGACACCAGTGTTCCAGCTAAGCAGTCTCCCTGCTAGGCCTCCCCTAGGTCACGTGAGTGTTTGTCAGAGCTTTCCACGGGATGAGTTACTTATGTGGGAAGTGTATTCATTTCATGTTCGTGTCCGAGAATCAGTGTCTAGTAACGTAATAATGTCAGAGTAACTTTCAATAGAAGGTGTTATTAATGTGTCCATGTCATGTTCGTAATTAATAAAGAGTTGTAACGAAGCAGTGTTTGACAAGACGCCTTTAAGAACGTAATAGATGTGTATTGACGTATAAGATACGATAAGTGTACGATAAGTGTAAATAACTATCACGGCCACGCTACCAAAATCTTCCTCTCTTTCATACTCTTATACTATCAATATTCTACCTATATGTAATCTTCTTCTTGTGAGTTTTGTCTCATTCCAATACTAATGTCTGTTGCTTCGCCAACAATAATGGAAAATTTATTTTCTCTAAGTTTATCTACTAAATCCTCGGGGACACACCGTCCTAACGTCCTCACAACCTCTGTGCATTTTGTTCTTTTCATGTTCATGCCTTGAGCAATTGCGGAATCAGGAAATATCCTCTTCATGAGGTCTACTAAATGATCTGCAGTGGTAAATGGCAAGCTGTGTTCGGCTATAAAGCAAGCAAAAAGAACTGTTGCTATGGCTACTTCATTTGCTGCATAGTTCCCATGGTGGACCGGGATCCTCTCCTGCTGGACCTCCTGTTGTTCCGAGGCCTCATAAACTGCATGCATGTTTGTTGTTTTGTGACGTTTGATGGCTGTCCACTCTGCACTCACTTCCCTCTTGCATATTTTGCAAAAGGCCCTAGATGGATTGTCCTCAACACTGGACAACCAGGGCTGGAAATCTTCATTGTTCAGCCATGCATCTCTGAAGCTCCGCTTCGCAGCCATCACCACCTGCAATGGGAGATTTGATCAACTTTTGTGTAGTCTCCCCTGCAAACCCAAGCATAACTAAATCAGTGAATAATTGCCATGATCGTTCTAGGCTACTTGCATAGTCCTTTATAAGTGTCCAGGAAAATAATGTATATTTGGCCCTTTGGAAAAATATAAGCAACAAATGAACAGGATGTAAAGATTTCATTTATCTAATCATTTCTGTTGATACACTGATAAAAGAAAACGGTTAAGGTGTAAGTAACTGCGACATTGGTGATGAAAGCTGTGATTATTTACATGTCAATTGCATAAATAAATATATCCTTACCGGCTTGTAGATAGAGTTCTGTGAGTACGTCTAGCTGATGATACTTGGCTGATGATGAGAGCTCTTACCATATCCACGGACGAGAACAAAGTGGGGTTTCCACAGCAATCGAGGGTCCCATGTTGATTTTCCACGTCATTTATTACCCACAAGCCATTTATACAATACATCAATCTGTTGATATATACTAAAGGAGTTGATAAAAAAAGTCATATATCACTGAAGAAAAAATTATTAAGTCCTTTACATTTTATATGCATTTCTTGAACAATGAGGAATATTGTAGTGGATTTCACCCCTACAAACGCCTGTTGCTGAGTGGCCGACCCCGCGAATTCCCCAGTGATAAAATATGCCTCGAGGTCTAGGTCAACCAGCGCCGCCTACATGACGGAGGTCAACTACTAAGCCACGCCTACCTCCGCTATTTAAGACCTGACCTCGTGGTGACCTCTCTCTTCTTCTAGCTACAGCCGCAGCAAGCAACAACACCACCTCCTCCGCCGCCGCTGCTGCCTGGCGGCCCTCGCTCCCGCCGGCGAACATGGCGACCCACAAACTGTCCTCCTCTGAGCATCCTCACCAACCAGCTCTCTCTACATCACGCTTGTAACCACGCTGCCATTTCCCAACACCAAGCTGCACTGTACATCCAATACAACATGTATACAGAGAGCACGTTCTAGAACGTTCTACTCTAGTCGAGGCTTACAATAATAAGTAAATCATAACAAAAATGAGGTAGTACATTCTAGAATATTCTTACAAAATTAATACATCAATATATACAAGGAAATCTCCCTAAATTTGCCAAAATAACTACTGCTTAGGGCAGAAAACAACCAAAACACCTAGTTTACTCAATTATCATACGAAATTATGCATCTGCATAATAATAGTAATAATTATGCAACACTTCAAATCATTAGTACCAGGTGATTTAACTCCCACGAAACCTTTCACCTATGAGATTGTAAAGGTCTGAGACTTTGGGATAGAAATCCCTTGCCAGCCTAATCAGGATCTTATAAGAGGAAAGTCAAGAACCATGGTTTTCCGAGGATAACAAACAACCGTTAGAGAGTGACATCTCTTTACTATGAAAGTAAAACAAAACTCTGACACCACTCACACAAACATCAAATACGGGAGTCAAACAATTAATGGAGTCAAACGATTAATGGAATCAAACAATTAATGGAGTCAAACGATTACGGGAGTCAAACAAATTAAGAGAATCAAACAATGAACACATTTCCTACGGCGGCGGCCCTGGGGAAGGTTCTGGAAAGCAATGATCCACTCTCAGGGGGAAGGTCAAGTGAGCTTCCTCACTTGGCGCCGCCGGGCGATGTCTCGCTACACAGGAGAAATGCCAGGACACCGACGGTGTGGAGGAAGTGGCGATGACGTGGCAGCCGCGGTAGTAGCTGGGGTAGGTGTCCGGAGATTGACAGTCGATTTGTGAAGGTCTGGGGAATCAGCCCACGAGTCCAGGACCAATGATAAGAACACAATCAGAATTTGAACGAACAGCTGGGTGGAAGTGCAGCTGTGACTGACGGCTGTGTAGTGTCTGATCTGTGTGTGGAGGCAGCAGTCACGTTCTCACCTCCGTCTCCCCCCCCACCCCCCCCCCCCCACCCCGCCAAGAGGGGGACGCGAACAAGCAAACGAGCGGTGGCAACCATCCTGATCGTTACGGCCCTGACACAGCTCCCCCAACAAAAATCTACTGTAAGGTAGATTAAAACTTAAGATTAGTACACAAATCATAATCATCCTACAACAAATGTTTAAATACACATTGCACAATAAAGAAGGGTCACATAAAAAGAATAAGTGGTAACTTGATGTCCAAATATCGTAAGGCCGTATCAAGGAACTGCACGTGGGGTCCACTTCAGTCCAGGTTTAAGTTTGGGCCTATTTCCAGTCAGAGAGGATTCTTCTATTCCGTCCGGTGTTATCGGTAACTGGCAACTGAGATCATCGGAGTCTGGCGCCCGAACTTCACAGTAACTCCTGCAGGGTAGTGCCTCGACTGACTCCAGCTTGGGAACGTCGTCAAGGACACGAGCAATGTGGGTCCTGCAATTATATTTTCGTAATAAATTAGCTTGATATAATTTAGGCTTCTTAGAAGAAGGGGGTGAGAACGGTCCAACAAAATCTATAGTTACCCGAGAAAATGGTTCTGAAATGATGGGTAAGGGTTCAAGTGGAACAGGACGGACTCTACCCTTGGCGGACATACGGGGGCAATTATCACAACTTCTACAAAAAGCTATAATATCTGCTCCCATACCTGGCCAGTAAAATTGATCATCAACCTTCCTATAAGTTGTCCTACGAGAACAGTGGAGGGCTCTCGTAAGCTACAGAGAGAAGGTACTACGACACTTAGCAGGGACAACAAGTAAAAACCGACCTACTTTGGCTGGTCGGTTGGATGACACACAAGACCTGTGTAACAGACCATTAATATTGTACAAACAAACTTGTAAACCGACCCATCTCTCACCTGATCCTCCTCCCCGGAAGTCACCTTCTCCCTTACCCGCGTCAGAGTGGCACACGAGGCTTGAAGCTTGGCGAACTCCTTGGGCGTCACAGTCAGTGGCAACAAATTCGGCAGAATCAGGGGATGCAGTCGTTTTACCTTCGCCGACCGTGTCTCCACAGCTTGGACACTTGTGGGAGGTGAAATGGCGGGTGAGGGTGGCGAGGCGACGTCGGCAGGAGGCGAAGAGACTGGCGCTGGTGGCGAGGAGAGTTTTAAAGGTTCCGGGACGTTTGGGTCACGAACTCTGGGAACATTACCTATGAGAACACGAGCGAATTTAATGGGCGCTCTTACCACATTAGACCAACCAATGAAATAGGGGCAACTCAGGTAGCACTTAGCAACAGGGAACTGGTCAACACGACCTAAATAATCGGCAACACTAACCTTCGGGCAGCTGGAGACGTCAGCGTCAGGCAGGGCTTCCTTAGAGACAATAATGCACGAGCGACCAGTGTCCCTGATGATAGTAGATGCCCAGGTCCCATTTATTGTTCCGCTGACACAATAACGGGGGCAGCTCCTGTCTTCCAAACAGAATCCCACTTTGTAGCTGGGCTGATGAATGTCGGTGGACTTGAAGGCGCGGGGATTCCTGGGACAGAGAGAACGAATGTGCCCTTCTTCTCCGCACGGCCGGTGAACTACTCCTCTCTTCTTCTGGGGATGGTTCCTCGGAGGACGGAGGCTTCGTGTTCTTCACTGGAGGAGTGGGAGACTTGGGGTAGGCGTTGCGAGCGGATGCCCAGTTGTCAACAAGTTGCACAGTTTCTCCAAGCGTCGCTGGCCGGTGTTCCTTGATGAAAATTCTCAAGTATGGCGGTAGAGAAGACAAAATCTGATCCAACATCATGAAGTTAGTGAAAGACTCAAAGGTTCCTCTGACGTCTCTAGCCATTGCTGAAACAAGCGACCCAGGTGGATCGAAAACTGCTGGTATGTTTCTCCTGCTCTAATCTTCGTTCTGCGGAAATCAACACGATAACCATCAAGAGTTTTGTTAAATCCTCACAAGAGAGCTTGCTTCAACGAAGAGTAATCTCTAGTGATGTCGGCAGACAGGGACGTATAAATCTCTACCGGTTTACCACTCGGTAGGCTGCCCAACCTTACAGCATAGCTATCTTGGTCCACACCAAGCAGCTCGGTTACCCGTTCAAACCTAACAAGGTAGGAGGCGATGTCTTCTCCTTCACGGTACACTAGGGTGTGTCAATTTAGGGGGTGAACTGGCTAAATTGAAAATCGAGTAATTTGGTAGCAATTTATTGTAGTCTTTAAGCATGCAAAACAATATTCTGGCATAAATTTTTTTTTATAATAAGTCTTACCTACATCAAATGGATTTTTAAATGTACATATTTGTGAATTTATAACATAACCAGCGTTTGCACACATGTTACTGTTTCAAGTTTCAAATTATTATATTTTATTATCCGTAGTCTGTTTGAAAGTAACCAATGCCTTCATACTCTCTTTGCTTTGGTTTCTTGTCATCAGTAGTCTGCTTGCTATTTGTGCTTTGATGTAACCTTCTCGCCTCTCGTGGCTGTAAACATGGCCCGCTGCTTCTGTGACCATTTTCGCACATCTCTCCACACTTTGAGTTTGGGAAGGCCACTTCGGCACCTGCATTGGAGTCTCTTTAAGGTTTCTCAATTCTTGGCTAGTTAGACTTGTTGTCAATGGTGGCTCTAAGACTTCCAAACTCAAGTCAACCAATTCTGACAATTTGGTGGCATTGACGTTTATTGGGGGAACTTTTCTTGAATGAAACGAACAGTCTCCCAACTGGTCGTCATCTATCAGCGTTCCTCTAATCTTTAGAATGACTTCTACAGCCTCGGTTCGGAGATTGGTACATTGACTGCAAAGCATTGCTTGCAAAACTGCTTCTGATCGAGCATACCAAGCGGACCTTCTTGCCACAGGTAACACGATGTCCCTCACTACCTTCCTCTGTGTTCTTACTAGCTGCAATTGAAACAAAAGGTGATTGGGCCCATCCACCCACATAGGATTAAGTTTCACACTAAACCACTGGGGAAGATAAACTCCAATAATAAATTCAACAATTAACCTCAAATTCTTCAGCACTTTGCCCTTCAATTCGTGTTTGGAAATCCAAATCCTGCAGAAACGAAGAGCTGTAGTTAACCAACGGCTGTGACTGACAGGTCCAATCTCCAAGAGAGCCAATGACTGAGGCACTTCTCCTGATCTTATTGCTTGGGCAATACGATAAGCATAGGATTGATCTGTGCTGAGATCTTTGATGACTCCTTCAGACAACGCCGGAAGGGGAGGGCCAACTTCGACCTTTGGAAAGGTTGTATTTATTTCTAGTTGTGTTGCTTCATCCAGCATGATGCCAAGGGGACCTGACCACTTGTTGTTGCTCTTTGTAGGACCATCAAGTTCCTGGATGAGATGACGAAGAGGTAGCTCACCTGTATGTAAATCACATACAATCCAAACAAGTCTTCTTCCTAGTTTTTTCTCTAAATGCTTCATTACACCCTCCTGCCATCCGGTGTTGACTGCAGTTGAATCTCCACCAACAGCCTGCAGTGAACTGCCAAGTCCTCTCTCCTGAACCCAACATAAAATATGATCAGCAATGACCTCTGCATGTTTCTTCCCTTCTACTTCAGTTTCGGGAGCAAAGTGAAACAAAAACCGACCACCAGGCTCAGAACAGACAGAGTAGTGTTCTTCTTTGATGAGACCTGGAAACTTTCTGTTCACTCCCTCTACTTCTAGCTAAACTTTTGTGTCATCTATTCTTCCATCAAACAAAAGACAGGAGAGCCCTCCCTCGCTTAAATCTTTTTCATGCTGATCAGATATTTCCTTCATTATTTTTTCTTGTGCTCTTCTAATTATATTATGATCTATCACCAAAGATACATCCTCTCGGCTGATGAGGCCTGCATCTATCCAAGCGGCAGTTGCAATTTCTGCAGCCTCACGAAGTCCAGCATGGTGGCGAATACTAGCTAAAGCAATGTTTGAAATATTTCTTGTGTTGTATTTCATTTTCTTTGGTAAAGGTTCAGATGGCTCTTTGGAACTATCATCTGATGTTGTTTCCTGTTCATCAGAAGAACTATCAAAGAAGTGATAAACATCTTGACACAGCTCTTCCTCTCTTTGGATGGCTTCTTCACTCTTCATTTTCTTCTTTTGTTCCCTCTCTCGGATTTGTTCTCTCTTCTTGGCATTAGCAATCTGCTTCTTTGTTTCTGAATAATCTATTGAACCCATTTGCATACTTCCTTGGCCTTCTGCCTTTGTCCTCTGTGCCTTTATAAATTCAAGCTCTAAAACAGGGATCTTCTTTTCACGAGGACAACCACAATCAATGTGGGAATTATTTTCTCTCTTACCTGAGTGAGAACAGTTGGATTCAGAACATAATTGTATGGAGCACTTGCAGGTCAAAATGTCAAACAGAGTATCAAGTGTGTGTGCAGAAATTCATTTTTCCTGGCCAAGTTTCCTTTACCAAGTGATGTTTCAACTGCTTTGTGCCATAATTTCGTTAGTTTTAGCTCAATAGTTCGACACTGATTAATCACAGGTGGTTTGAATAGTGCATTAGCTTTTGTCCATTGATGCAGAAGAGGGACTATCATGTCATTTATGAGTTCTTTATCTGTATAGTTCCTTCTGTCCTTTGCATTTTTTTCTCGAAGGAGTAACCCTAATCTTAGCATGTCTCTCACTGTTGGAAGTTCTGATACAGGAAGCTCCTTCCCTTTACCAACTAGCAGGCTCAAGTGGGTTGACAACTGACTTCTTGTCTTCAATTTTGACATCTTCACACTATCTGACAAATAGAAAAATATTTCAATGTTTCATAATTCAATTGTTGTTTCAAAAAATATCAATTTGTTTATCAAAAATGCTGTAACAGAAATAACATAATAATTTCTTAGAACATAATGTTTTATACAATGATATAAGTAACTGCGACAATCAATATGCCCTACTTACAATAATTAAAATGTAGAATTCGTCTGGTAGAGTAGGAGCAAGTGCAATGAGAGCAAACCACCGTCTATGATATCTAGAAGGAGAGTGAGCCGGGCGCCTTATCCTCACGCTTGGTACAAGTCAAAACAACAATTAAACTGTCCCACACGGAGAGCCTGTTCATGTTCATGTTCTGACATGCATATTGTACACAAGCTATAGAACCATAAAATACTCCATAATCCATATGCTTACATGAGATTAGTTAATATCAAGTGAATAATTCTAATCAAGTCTCATTAATTTGTTGAAATACTGATATTTGAAACTTTAAGGTATAATTGATGTAGGCGAGGGTTATTTCAATTCATTTTTGTTTGCTAATCTCAAGTTTAGACATAAAGAGGCACAATATTTTGACTACCAAATTTGATTTTTAACATGTTGACAAAATTGACACACCCTATAGGCAAACTGGGTTTTACCACATTGTCTTGTATAGGGCCAGAGGATTCTGATCTACTTTGAGCATTAATTCTAGCTAGTTCTATTTCCCTTTCTGCCTGCAACTTAGCTAATTCGAACCCTCTTTCTCTGTTGCGCTCCTCTCTCTCTCTCTCTTTGTTGCGCTCCTCTCTCTCTCTCTCTCTCTCTCTCCCGAGCCTGTTGGGTGATCACATACTGACCAACCTCAGACCCAGGGCCACCGCTTGACCTTTTATTTCCTCAAAACTAGACATAATGATACGAAAGGCCAAGAGCAAAAGTGACAAATAACAACTTACCCCACAACTAGCCTAAAGTAACTACTTAGTGGCTCAATCAAACCAGTAAATGATTCAATCCGGCTGGAGGAAACCTTATTTCACACCCAGTCCCGTTGAATCACCTCAGGGAAAAGAAACAGCACCAGGTGAATCAACAACAAAATGCTAATGACAGCATCCACAGTGGACCCCACCCAACACTATTTAACTTTCCTAGTACAAGGGAGAGCAACAAAATTAGCACAACAGACGGAAGGGATAAGGACCGAACAACACTTATTTCCGGGCCTCAGACAGCAAGCGGCGCGCACACGGCGACTTACAACACCGGAACGAATGTTAGCCCTCAGAAACCAAGGTCAGAGACAATCCTGGTAAGGTCGCCACTGGTAAGGGCCTGGAACTTAGGGAAAGAAATCCCTTGCCATCCTAAGCAGGATCTTATAAGAGGAAAGTCAAGAACCATGGTTTTCCGAGAGATAACAAACAACAGTTCGAGAGTGACATTTCTTTACTATGAAAATAACACAAAACTCTGACACCACTCAAACAAATATCATAACAATTAAGGGAGTCAAACAATTAAGGGATATTTTTTCTTATTAGAACCATATATGCGCTTGTTTATATTGAGTGTATATTCCAACATCTATTTATGTCATGTAAGATTACGTCTAGGAATCTTTACTACTAATCAGCTCCAAGACTACAATGGATTCATTCGTAAGTTTACTCTAGCATTGCGACTCAGCCACATAACCGTAACAGTCATCACAAGGGGTAAAGAAACTCTCTGAAACGACTGTACACCCACTGAAGAACTGTACACCCACTGAAGAACTGTACACCCATTGAAGAACTGTACACCTACTGAAGAACTGTACACCCACTGAAGAACTGAACACCCACTGAAGAACTGTACACCCACTGAAGAACTGTACACCTACTGAAGAACTGTACACCCACTGAAGAACTGTACACCCACTGAAGAACTGTACACCCGTGTCATATTGTATCATGCCGTAAGGGTGCCGAATAATTGTTTAGTGGTATACATGGTTATATAAATGCTCAAGACCACGCAGGTGTATATACTCATACAGGTGTACACCCATTAAAGAATATTAGGATTTATTTGAAGATAATTTGCTTTCACATATAATTAAACTAATTACCCGTGAAACAAATCAACGAATTTGCATTTTTTTCTCCTAACAGTGTTGTTACCAGTACTTATTAAATGGAGAGTCCTGGCTGACGAGGATTCATGGAGAACGTATCCACACACCATTAGGAATGTCAATACACTCCAAACATTTATTAAAAAAAAACTGAACGAGAAGAATGATCAATCTGTAAGGGACGATGAAGATTTCAGAGGCATCATTTATAATAATGGAAGCCAAAATACGGTCACCATGTTAGATCCTGATCCTTCAAGCATCAAAAATACAATAATTGTGACTAATGAAGCAAACTCAGATGAAGACACCCAGATTGTGGAAGACGAATGCCTTGACGGATGGGTCACCAGGCCAGAGAAACTTGGAGTTCGCGCTGGCCAAATCTTGAATCATCTGGGCGTTCCCTCCTTCGCCTTAGTCACCCAATGTGAAGCAGGTCTGTCACACTTTCCTCCTGTGCTGTTCTGTTTCTTCTTTTAAAATCAAAATTATCTTTATATTTCTAAAATCTTGCTCCTTCAGGCCTGTACTGAAAAACACTGACCTCCCCAGAGCTTTGTGTTGCCACCTCCACATTAGTCTTATTTTTGAACGAAGATCAATATTTCTATTTCCTATCATTAATAGACGCTACATGAAATTTATGTTATATATAATTATTTTTCGATTCCTTCCCCAAATATTTAATGTTATTCAGATATGCACTGAGTCTTGTGTTGGTACAGGTTGGTGTAGGGAATAAAGTGTTGTGTTGGTGTAGGGAATAAAGTGTTGTGTTGGTACAGGTTGGTGTAAGGTATAAAGTGTTGTGTTGGTACAGGTTGGGTATTGGTCACGACGCGGTTGCTGCTGCAGGAAGCAGGTGAAAAAGGCGTCAGCTCGTGTTTGTTCGACTCGGTATCATCGATGAAGAAGGCTGTGATGACCAGCCCATACGACGCCCGATGTTTCTCCCGCCGCCAGTGGACTGTGGTGCTCCTGGGTGGCCACACCTGGGCCGCGGACCTCATCCACTCCACCAGAAACCTTCGCTTTTATGACCAAGTTAGTTCTTTGGCCTCTTTAATCAGGTGAATTATTAAATAGTCCTTAACGACCAAGTCCCTCTCTTTCACCTCTCTCTTACCTGAAGCAAGTGTAACAAAACGGAGTGTTTTTTAAGGGACTTTTGATAATTCATTAACAGAAGAGTGTGGGAGCGAGACCCTAGCGGCCTAGCCCCTGGGCGAGAAGGAAAGAGGGTGAGAAGGAATGAAAGGAAGGAAGGGAGAATAAGAGCGGAGCAAAAATAATATTTGAGTTATATTAGAGATACAATTATGAAACACCAATTTTACTTAATTAAACTGATAAGAAGATAATGTAATAGACTGGTCGTGATTTGAAAAAAAATAGTTTCCATCACAGATGAGTCAAAGGGCATTTGTTCAAGAAGTGAATGGATTGGAATAAATTTTCTTTCCTTGGCTGTGTCGGCTCTTAACCAAAGTTTTGTATGCGACATCGTGATAGTGAGTAAGAAGGAGCAGAAGTATATCAGTGTTTCGAGCTTCTACTATTATGATCTTAGACTGACTATAAATACAGTGTAGAATGATTCTTGTGTCAGCCTCTTGATATGATATTAAGATGTTATGTTACAAAATAATGATATTATTGTGTTTACAGCGTGTACACTGGGTGGTGGTAGGCTGGGCTGGGGTCATCACGTCTACGCTGGCCCAATACCACCATACACAGAGGGTCACGTGGCTGCGCTGGTCATCTCGGGCACGAGGTCAGTTCAGGTCATTCCTACTACAGCAATAACATAATTTCTCTGCTTACATGTAGGCCCCAAAAATGTAACGTCACTTTTCCCATCCTTGCAATTTGAAACGCTGGATAGAAAGATTTGACATATTTTCTAGTGCCAGTATATATATATAATATATGCTGATAACCACAAGGAAAGAAGAAAACATATACCTAGATCACGCGCACCTACAGTGATTTACTTGCATATATAATATATACTTAAATATCCAGGTTCTAGGCGTAACCAAACAAAAAAGTGAAGTAAATTTAAAAGGGAATAAAAATAAATAAAGTAAACCTTTAAGAACTTAATTAATTAAATATTAACACAATAAAGAGCCTCGTAGGCTGTCACAAATTGATTCACCATCGAAACTTTTAAGACACAAATGATACTAAACATCGAAACATCAAAAGAATCATAATAAAGCATTGGATTACGTTAACACTGCATTAACATATAAAAACTAACACTGAAATTAACTAACGTGAAACAACACTGAATTACTTAAATGTAACTAAGCAAACACTGATGGACATAAATAGAGACATAAATCGGTACTCACATAGATATAACACATTGGTGGCGACAGGAACAACACAAATAAATTAAGTATAAGAAACAGGTGAAGAGTGTCACTCAAAGGATGTGGACTGTATGACAAGAGGACTGAACTGCCTCTGTCTACAGGTGGAGTACTATATATATGGTCGGTTCGCGCCAAGCGACCAGCCGGTGAACATGGGTCGTTTAACGATGCAGATGGTCGTTAGAGCAACACAGAATGCTTGTTACAATACTAAATGAAGAAATAAGATGGGCTTGAACAAATAATGACAGTTAAAACCTTAACAGCACAGGGTTAAGGTGACTAGAATATATAATAGAAAATACAACACATCATTACAGGAATAATAGGGAACAACATGGAAGCATGTTATATAAAAAAAAAGTAGAAAAATACGACACGGTCGTAACAATATATATATATATATATATATGCTGATATCCCCAAGGAAATAAGAAATCCTAAATCACCATAATGTTTATGTGACAGAATGGGTGGTGCTAGTGAGCAAGGCCACCGCTCATGGGTTGGTGGCCAGGGAGGCTGGGCGGTGGGTGGAGAGTGGACAACACACCCACTTTCGTGTCTCCCGACCTCTCACACCACCGTTCCCCACCAACTTCTTCCACTCTCCTCTCAGAGTTGTCAGCCGCCGCCCCACTGACCAAAGTAAGTATTGCTGATACGCTCTGTCATTTCCTATAAAACCTACGTTCTTAACTATTTCAGACGTGCCTTTGTGTGCTATATTGCTAACTTCAGCTCTAGTTAGGTTTTTCCACAAACTTCCAGAGACAGTTACACTGGGATGGGATACCATCTCTGCGAAACCTTACGTACCAAGACCGACCAAATGCTTCGTGTGTCAGCGATACGGTCACCTAGCCAAAAAATGCAGGGCACCAGAGGACGTGTGCTCCAGTTGCGCGACTTCTGGGCACCAGAGGACGTGTGCTCCAGTTGCGCGACCTCTGGGCACCAGAGGACGTGTGCTCCAGTTGCGCGACCTCTGGGCACCAGAGGACGTGTGCTCCAGTTGCGCGACCTCTGGGCACCAGCATTACGACTGTAAGATCGAGAACAAGAAATGTGCTACCTGTGATGGTCCTCACTCGACCTCCGACCAGTCGTGTCCCAAATGGAGGGAATATGTAGGATCACGAAGGTGAAGCGCACCCAGAACCTCTCCTTCAAGAATGCACTTCTCAAAGTGAGGAAAGCCAGCAAGAAAGACCACTCTGAACTTGAAAACCTTCAAGAACAAGAGCCAAAAGAACAAGAAAAAACTGACCAAGAACCAGAAAAAACAATAAGAAATAGACCAATTACCGGAAGAACAAGTAGGAACAGACCAAGAACCAGAAGAACAAGAAGACACATACCAAGAACCAGAAGAACAAGAAGAAACGGACCAAGGACTGGAAGAACAAGAACGAAAAGAACCAGACGAAGAGAAGCTGGAAGTACAGGAAAAAATATAAATAAAATAACAAGACTACAGCCGCAATGGTCATCAATGTCGACGGACATAAAACTAAAGGAAAAATAAAAATAGAATAATATGGTTTTAACTAATAACTTTTTAAATATTGCTAGAATAATGCAATTGCTAACTTGCTACATGCTTAAAGACCTTCTTCATTGAAGCCCAGTAATACCATTAAAAAAAATTTTCTACCTTTCATGAATTTTATTGTTGTTGTATTACTTACCTTATGACTGGTGATTAAGCCTTTGTACAAATAAAAAGATTCCCAAATCGGGTGATATGTGCCATGTACAGATGGGGTCAGGAATTCGTGATTCAGTCGGACCAGAGGGTCAACAGGCCATTCCACCCTTACTTGGCAGCGAGTTGAAGTGCCGAACACACATATTACTTGAATGATCTAACAACCATTGTGAAGGACACCGCCATTTGGGTTAATGTAAGAAGTTTATAAAGGGGGGGTGTATACTGTACAGTGTCTCTGCTGGCGATCATCCAGATTATACTTTGGAAAAATAAACTTCAATAGACATTGTATAGTAAATATTATTTACAAACTTAATAGCAGAGGTGGTTTAAGGAAGTGAATGGCTGCCCCTCACACACTATCCATGGCCCCACTATGACCACCCACCCACCCCCCACACACACACAATTTCCGAACTATAACTTCCTTCCCCCACCTCTAATCTTCTTTCACACCTCCTTTCTCTAAAAAAGAAAAACAAGAAAAAAAAAGAACGTGTGGCCATGTTCGTGTGTCTGATGTTGACACAACGGGCTATGTGAAATAATACTTCCACTGTATCTCTCTCTCTCTCTCTTTATCTACCTGTTTATATGTGTCTGCAAAGCCACACTAACAAATTTGCTGTTAATGTGGCAACAATATACACGCAGACAAGAGGCCCCTACTTTACTCCCGATATTTGTTAGTGAATGAATTACTAGAATAGATTCGATTAAGAAACAAAATATATTACATACTGTACAGACAAGAGGAGGTCAAGGAAACAAGCAAGGAGTCCAAACATTATGTAATATTCAGGTAGAAACAAAAGAGAAAAAAGTTACCCTGGTTGGGATTTCAAATTACGCCATATCGGTGAGTGGTTAGAACGATGTAAGTGGCGTTGAACAGTGTTTTATCAAACAACTGTAAGAATTACACAATTAGATAACTTTTGAATATACACTGTAATGGCATAATGATTGCAATGATGGTGCTCATTGTTCTAATATTCATCCCAAATTAAACATTGTCAAACACTATTCATAATGCTTGACGCAATATTCGCCATAATTTGGGAAATTATTGCTAATGTTATATATCAGATGTTCGGTGAAGATCCTTTTTTTCTGGAAAGTGACGTAATATCCGTTACCAGTATTCTGTTAAGTAACATAGTAAATTGTCGTAATATTTATGATGGTTTCCTAGTTTGAGGTCAATTATTGGGAACGATTCATATCTTCATATCAATGAAGAATCGGTTTAGAATGTGTAGTCAACATCAATACAGTTTAGGGCTATGTTCTTAATGTCATGTCTATATGACGCTTCACTTACCTTAGCTTGATGCTGTGTGACCACTGGCTTATCTTGTTTAACATAGGACTTCCCCATTGTACTGTATTCTAAGACATACAGGTAAATGGAGATACGCACAAACACATTATGTATCATATGATTTGCTTCATTTAGTAAACATGACATTGCATTACTCGTCATCATTCGTCATTAACGTCGTCAGCTCATGTTACTAAATATCCTCCTTCCCATCTCATGTGTCGTGTCTTGACCCAAATCAATGTGTGTTGGTGAAGAGGTTCGGCACAGTGATTCGCCTTCAAGAGAGGGTAGAACGACCTGCTCACCCTCTGGCCCCACTGTATCACGGACTCCTGACCCCGACTGTACAAATGTGTCTCCATACATAAATAAATATGAAAGTTGTTTATACGCATGGATGACTCTATTTATATGCTATCTCTGATTCTGACACACACACACCTACATACATAGAGCTGACTCCCAACTCCGTGGGTCGGTGTTACTTCGCTAAGGAGGACGGCAGGAACATCACCAAGTGTACGGGTTATGTAGGCGAGATGCTCATGCTGCTCACCCAAGACCTCAATCTCACCATAATCAACAGTCTCGTTCATAGCTGCGGTGTTTCCACTGCTAATGGCACCAGGGTCACCGTTATCAGCTATGGCGTAAGTTTCTTCTTGAAAGTAATCTTAAGTTGTTTCAATCTGAATTTTATCACTTGAACAATATGATATATTACATAATTGTAAGGTTACTTTTCAAAGTCTGCAAAAATTCCATCTACTTGGTGGTGCTGGGGGAGACAGGAAGCAGACATCGCCCTGGGCACATGCACCATCACCACTGACAGACTCAAAGTGGTAGACTTCACCGAGTTCTTCGCTGCCGTCAGATCCTCCATCGCCAGTGCTGAGCCCGCCCTGGTCCAGTCACCTTTCTTGATATTCAATGTCCTCTCCAGCTTCGTGAGTTGTATCGGTTTGCACCATGCATGATATAACCGAAGTGTGGTCCAAGTGTGTGTGTGTGTTGTCTCTTTACCTGGTACCTGATTTTGTATTGCTTTAATGTGGAAGTTATTTAAAAAGAAAGGATGCTAATGCTAATAAGGTAATAAATAAAGATTTTTTTCTCTAGGGGATGACCCATTGCATGAGCTTTCTTTAGGTATTCTAAGAAGAGCTTTTGACTTATTATAAATGAAAGCATCTGAGCACCTCACCCTACTGCCTTTCCTCAACTATCTAAGCAGGCCAGATAAGACACCACAGCCACATATTTTATCCTTCATATAGAACAGGGTAGTGCATGAAGGATGCTTTCCAGGCACTTTTGTGCGTATTCATTATCCCATACTCAGGTATTTTAGGTCTACCAACGGTGTTCAGAAGCTTTAAGAACATTTCTACCCACTTCCTCAATCTCCAAATAACAGAAGCACCCTCAAACTTTTGAATTGTTGAAAATTTGAAAGTTTTTGGGAAGACAATGAGACCTGAGTCTGTTGGTGAGTTAATCAGTATCCACAAAGTGAAATTTGTACGAAGACTGGTAAGATAATATGGAGGAATGGGATATTGCATTACTGTATAATCCTTATAAAGTAAGATAAGGTTAGAAAATGTGTAACTACATAATGTTGTAGTGTATGTGCGTCCCTAAGATGACACAGTTGACAATGTTGACCCGCTCCTCCACTTATCTGCCAGTGATATTTATATCTCAATCTTAGTCTCATTATAACAATATCAACAGATGGTAAGTTAGTCCCGTAAATTACATTGGTGTTTTGCAAGACATACATATAATGTTGAAAACTCTCTCTAAAAATGGTAATCACTTATCTTCTTGATTTTCCCATTCCTCTCTCTTTCTTTTCACTCCCCTCTTTATCGTTCTAATACTTACATTAACAATATCTGTATACATTTTTTCTGCAGCTTTTTGGGTCAATTTTTCAGTCATTTCATTTAAATTAATCCCCACATGATGGAATCCATTCAAACTGCACAGTACATTCTATTTCCTACATTACCATGACCAGTCGTTTACAGATATTAACAATATGAAAGTTACATGTATTTTTACTCTGCAAAGCTTCCAACTCACTTTTATTATCAACAAAAATATGTCTTTACATTTCTTTATAGGCACCTGAAGCCCTGCACAAATTCATCTGTATAACCCTCATTGATAAAATATTCCCTTACAAAAACACCACATCCCGCTTAACCGTTACTTAATACTGATCCATCACAAAATATATGTACAGTGTTTCGCCTGGGAAAAAAAATTATTTTCTCTAAAAAGACATTTCGTAAATAAATGGGATGCTAATCTTCTTTTTCCCCGCAAGCTGTAAAGTATCTACCGCAATCCATCCTTCCTGCCATGGTCTAAACCTTAAATAAGTTTGTAATGAAATGCATACTTGGACACATTGCTAAGATCTGTTCTTTCGTTTTAGCACATTATTGTACGGTAGGTAGATACAAGTTATAGAAGCTCCAAAAAAGTTGCTGGTAGGCGAGAAATAGGTCAACATTGGTTTGAAAATAGAGTAGTGGAATAATGGAACAAGTTACCAAAAATAATTTTTGATTTGAATACGATGGATAGCTTCAAACATAGGTTGGATGGATATATGACTTTCTCTTAACTATTATGTGTGTCACTACTTGGTGTCCATGGGCACCTGTATTGATTCGTGTTTTTTTTCTTTTTACCTAGTTTGTTTTTCCAAGAGTTTTCCAGTTAATCAAAGAACTAATTTTACTTCTAGGATATTTCAACAAGTAATGGTGCTCTCGAGCGCTTTCACCAAATGCTCAAGAACATGCTACCCAAATTCTGTTTAGAGACCACATATGATTAGGATGAAGGAGTCCCTATGATTTATATGCTATAAGAAGAACTGAACAAGCGAGTTTGGGATATTCTCCTTATGAATTATTATTTGGTAGAGACATTAGAGGTCCTTTGAAACTATTACATGAAAGTTGGTTTGATGTAGATGACTCTCTGACCCTAAGTGATTATGTATTAAAAGCGAAAAGTAGGTTAAGAAAGGCACAAGAGATATCCAAAATTAATTTGTTTGAGGCTCAGAAAAATATGAGGTAAGGGGTTATTATTTTTGCCCATTATATGGTCCAGGCTAGGTACCAAGGGCCCTTTGGAATTCTTAATAAAGGTGATTTAAATTATGTAATAGCTACTCCTGGAAGTAGAAAAGAAGAGATTGGTGGATTTAAATCTGTTGAAAGAGATAGTAAATTTGTTGGTGTCAAGCAAAGTATGAGGTTAAGCGTGTGTCTGGTGAAGATATTATCCTGGATGATAAGGAAGTCAAAATAAAAAATCTGATATATTAAGTGATATATCTACTAAGACCTCTCATTTACCACAGAAACAGCAAGTTGGCATCTAGTGTCTCCTGCAAGAGTTTGGAGATATATTTGTAGATGTGCCTCAGCCCAGTCCAATAGTCACTCATGATGTAGAGCTGGTAAGTGAAAATCCAGTGAAGCAGGCTCCTTATCGTGTTTTTTACAGTAAACTGAAGATCCTGAGGGAGAAGATCCAGTTCCTGTTACGACATGTTTTGGTAGAGCTGAGCAACAGTGAGTGGGCCTCGCCGTGTGTACTTATACCCAAGCCAGGCGAGTTAATGCACTCACACGGGCCGAGTCTTTCCCACTACCCCGAATCGACGGCATCATTGGCGCGGTTGGTGATGCCAGTTATGTCACCTAGCTAGAACTTCTAAAAGGGTACTACCAAGTGCCCCTTTCAGAAAATTCCAAGAAAGTCTCTGCTTTTGTCACTCCAGAAGGCTTGTATCGATATTCTGTTATGCCTTTTGGTATGAGAAATGCCACAGCTGCGTGTTGACTGCCGTTACCACTGGTTTGGATGGAATGTGTGCCTAACTTGATGACATGGTGATCTATTCGTCGTCATGGAGTGAGTATCTGTCTTCATTATGGGCTCTGCCAAACTCACTGTAAACCTTGGTAAAGGTGAGCTTGGACATGCACAAATAATCTTCCTAGGATATGAAGTATTTAGAAGAGCAGTAACACCTGTCATGGCCAAAGTGGAGGCCATTAATAATCTTCCTGTCCCCACTAATCACAGGCCAGTGCAACATTTCTTGGGCATGGCTGGCTACTACTGACGTTTCAGTCCGTACTTTTCTCAAGTAGCTGCCCCTTTGAATTGAAATGGTCAGCCCAAAGGAAAAATTTGTGTGGTTTACTGCCTGTCAGACTGCCTTTGACAGGATTCATTCCAAACTAGTATCGCCATCAGTTCTTCAAACTCCAAATTTTCAGTGTCCCTTCATTTTACAAGTTGATGCCAGTGATGTTGGGGCTGGTGCAGTATTAGTGCAGGCAGATGATAGTGAAGTCTTGCATCCAATATGCTATATGCCTGTAAAGTTTAAACCTCAGTCCATGGAATTACTCTACTATAGAGAAAGAAGCTGTGGCTATGCTCAGGGCACTCGAAACGTTTAACATCTATCTTGTCAACACCAATCAGAAAATTATAGTTTACAGTCTGTCTGGTCACACTAGTAGATGGTTTGGGTCACAGTACTGTGACCAGGGTCACAGGGTTGGGTAACACTGCTCTAGTGTGACCAACATCCACACAAAAACTGTGGGCACCGTGGGCAAGACGAGTGCTATGAGCCCACGGCCTTGCCGGCGGTACTCAGGATGTCAAATCTACCGAACACTGCCCGTTAAAGTAACTGTAAAAGAGAAAGAGTGAAGCAACATTGCGAGAAGAGAAAGGGAAGAGAGATGATCAACTAAAGGAGGAGAGTTAATAAGACGAAGTGCCTTTGATTCCACCCTATCTAACAGCTGGACAGAAGAAGAGCCACCCCAGATATGAGAGCAGTATTCCAAGGCGAATGAATCCCTTATAAACCTGAAGCATCTGCTCAGAAGTGAAGTAGCTACGACATCTGCACAGAGCTCTCAGCTTTCGGGAGGCAGCTTTAGCAATGTTGTGGATGTGTGGCTTCCATGACATTTTAGAAGAAATGGTGAGGCCTAGCATATCTATTTTAGAATTTGGCAGAATGATTGCAACCTGAAATGTGATTGGTGGGAGATCTTCTATTTTGGAAAGTGTAATTGGTAAATACAGTACTGCGTTTTATTACTAATGAATTAAACCAAGTTTTTACTTCCCCATTCGGAGATGCTGGACAGAACTGCAGTTAAGATGAAATGATATCAGCTCTAGAAACAGATCTAGTTTAAGAATTAAGGGGAAGGGAAAATTAAAAAAAAAGTAAAGAGTAGAATCATCAGTGTAAGAAATGATATAAGTAGTCGTAGCGTGAAGTAAATCATTGATAAAAAGAAGGAAGGAAGTAGATGAAAGAACAGAACCCTGTGGGACACCACTATTGGCAGAGAAAGCGAGAGATCGATCCCTCGACAACAACTGTCATGTTTTATCTTAACGGGGGAATGTTATGTGGCATCGAATATATATATTGGATTTAGAGGTAATTTACCTTACCTGTTCAAAAGTAATTATCCTGCTTGTTCAGTAGATAGGAATATATTTGATATTATTTTGTTCCTTTATATATATATATATATATATATATATATATATATATATATATATATATATATATATATATATATATATATATATATATATATTTGCTGATAACCACAAGGAAAGAAGAAAACACGAAGTTCCCAAGCGCTTTCGTGTAATTCACATCTTCAGGGGTGTGTACTCACCCCTGAAGATGTGAATTACACGAAAGCGCTTGGGAACTTCGTGTTTTCTTCTTTCCTGGTGGTTATCAGCATATACCTAGATCACGCGCACCTACAGTGATTTACTTGCATATATATATATATATATATATATATATATATATATATATATATATACAGTATATATTCTCTTTCCTGGGACAGACGTGGATGGTGGTGGCGGTGTACCTGTTGGTGGTGACGGTGGTGGTTTGGGTCGTTGCCAGGATCTTGGGTTCAGTGGATCACCACTACGCCAGCTCAGTCACACATGCCTTCGCTCTCATCTTCAAGGCTAACCTCTTCCAAGGTGAGGTCTAGTTTCCTGTTGTTAGAAGCTGGTCTTCGTTATTAGAAATTCAGGTTCTCTCGATAATAAAGTATGTTGTTTTTACAAATTTGTTATCACCCTGCCAGGATTCGAACCCACGATCTTATGATTGTGACAGGGTACGTTACCTCTGGGCCAACAGGACACTAAAAGCAGTTGTAGACTCTGTTATATTTCACACAAATTGGAAATTGCATTTTTGCCAAATGGGGATATTTTTTCTTTTTACCATTATACCTTAATGGAAGGCAATTCGCGTGTGATAACACTTGCTCTGCTTCTTTCAAGTCTTCCTTTGCCATTAAACGACGTTCTAACCTAAAGTAGGTTATGTTAGGTCAGGTTAGGTCAGGCTATATATGAATGCTATTCATTTGCATGCATTATGATTGTCTCAACTCTACGTGATCGTCTATGGACAGTCAAAAGGATAAAAAATAAAAATGAAAACATACATTGATGTTATTGCTATTAGGCAGACAAGACGTTCCTTCGCGCGACTAGTGGTGACGTCATCAACTGAGATTATTTCGCATAAGGAAGTGTTGACGGAGAGGTTTAGTGTTTCTCCCTAAATCGGCCGAGCCTGGCAGAGTACCGTCAACCATATGCAGAGGTTGCCCGGACAGACTGCTTATGAGCTCCTTTGTCATTAGGCAAAACAGTAATGTGGTGTGGTTCCACCTGCTGAACGACTATCACTGACGTAATTACATGGTAGTTCCTCGCTGCACCCCAACTACCACGAGGGGCAGAGGACAGGAGAAATGGTAATAGAAGGCTTTGATCATCTCATTCCATCTTGTGTACTTAAAGCATTTTTCTAGTCAAGTTTGGCGACTACTTTGTCATCTCAGGCGTCGTTGATGAAGGGGGTCAATCCTATGGTATAGAATGATTACTTTGTGTTACCTGTATTTGCATAGTTTCGTGTGGCAAGGGTCGCGTGGATGAGTGAGTGGATGGGTGACTGGGAAAGATGAAATTACAAAATCTACCTTCCACAGCACACAGTCATCAGCCTTGGAGTGTGAGCGTGCGGGCGGTGGTAGCTGTGAGCTGGGTGGGAGTCATCACTGTGGCGGGAGTCTACTCCGGCAACCTCACAGCCTGGCTCTCTCTTCCCAGGTATAGTAACTCTCAAGGTATAGTCACTCCCTAGGTATAGTGACTCCCCAAGTATAGTCACTTCCCAGGTATAGTAACTCTCAAGTTATAGTTACTTCCCAGAAATAGGTGCTTTCCAGGTAGAGTCACTCCAGAGGAATATTCACTACCCGGAAATAGTCACTGTAAAATCACTAACCAGGTATAATCACTTCTCAGGTATAGTCACTCCCCGGATATAGTCACTTCCTAGGTGTAGTCACGCCCCAGGTATAGTCAGTCCACAGTCATAGTGACCCTCCAGATATAGTGACTTTCAAAGTATAGTCCCTCTCATAGTATGGTCTCTCACTATAATTATATAGTCAGTTCCAGATATAGATTCTCCCCATATATAGTCACTTCGATATAGTCACTCCCAGGTATAATCACTCCCTAAATTATAGTCTCTCCCCAAGGGTGTGTCCATTGCTAGTTATAGTTACTTTGCTATAGTGTCTTATATAACCTAAATTATTGTAGTTAAGTTCTGAAACTCATAAGTGGTAGATTCTTGAGGTAAATAATACTTAAGTCTTTTCTGTGGTGTATTAAATTGACACAGTAGGTGCGCTTGATGAGATTTGGGAATCCTCTCCAGAGAAAAGTCTGAGTAACACTCGGAGGCTACCCTTAGACAAGTGCGGTACTTCCCTGTTAAGTGATTATAAGCAACCTGTCTCACCTAGGAAATGTCACCTAGAGCGGAGAACTGTTAAGCCAACTTGTTGTCAGTTTTTGGATACATTGACCTCATGAAAGTATGACAGTTGTTGTGACTAACAGGCCCACTCGAGTGTTGTGCTGACATAGGCGCTTCCCCGGTTTTAGTAATTCCCCAGGTATAGTCACCCCCAAGGTATAGTCTCTCCCCAGGTTTAGTCACTTCCCAGGTATAGTCACTCCCTAGGTATAGTGACTCCCCAAGTATAGTCACTCCCCAGGTTATAGTCACCCCCAAGGTATAGTCACTCCAAAGGTATAGTGACTCCCCAAGTATAGTCACTCCCCAAGTATAGTCACTCCCTAAGTATAGTCACTCCCAGGTAGAGTTACTCCCCAAGTATAGTCACTCCTCAGGTAGAGTTACTCCCCAAGAGTCACTCCCTAGGTATAGCCACTCTCATTGTATAGTCTCTCTCCCAGTATAGTTACTCCCCAGGTATTGTCTCTCCCTAGGTATAGTCTCTCTCCCAGTATAGTCACTCCCCAGGTATTGTCTCTCCCTAGGTATAGTCTCTCTCCCAGTATAGTCACTCCCCAGGTATTGTCTCTCCCTAGGTATAGTTTCTCCTCAGGTTTACTTCACTCCCATAGTATAGTTTGTTGTAGGTGTTAACAACCCTCCCACTTGACACGGATTATCCCCTTAGGCTGAGTGACATGAGTCTGTCGAGCGCAGTGTTCCTCAGATCCCTTTACTTATTTCGACTTCTTGCTGGTCTCTGTAGGTACGAAAAACCCGTGGACTCTCTTGCTGACCTGGTTACCCGGTCAGACCTCATGCCAATTGTTAGTCTGAACGATCCAAACCACCAGATGTTCCAAGTAAGTGCGGTAATTCTCAATCATGTTTATCAGTGTTTCTGACATAGTTATTATATGATGCTCTATGTGCTCTACAGTGTGTAATGTAATGTATTAGGACAAACAAATATATTTCAGTAGTTACGACTAATGTAGAGAACGAGCTAGATAGGTTTCACACTAATAGTGGTAGGTTGGGTATCCCTCAGTCGAGCTGACTATGAGAGAGTCAGACACATTCCGGACTTCCAATAAGGCCATTGGTTGTAGAATTGCGTAATATTTTTGTATGGGGGGGGAGCCTAAAAACAACAGTAAGATGTACCCGTGATAAGGGGTCTAGGACAACTGGCCGCCGCCATCTGGCCGCAGCCCATGAAGTACCTAACCAAACCTAACCTAACCTAACCTAACCTAACCTAACCTAACCTAACCTGCCTTGAGAGCGCAAAATTAGGCGTTTGCAGTTTACCCCCAGTCCGCGGCGGCCAGATGGCGGCGGCCAGTTGTCCCATTCCCCGTGGTAAGGGCATTCGAAGACGCGTCACAGCCTCTGGTCCTCTACCTAGCAACTGGCAAAACTTTCTCCTCAACAGTGACAACAAAGACGAACTCTACAGTTTCCTGTCAGAACAGGTTATGCAGTTGGTTGTCAAAGAAAGCAAACAGCTGGTTGTCACAGGCAAGAAACAGGTACTCACTGTTCCACCCAGGAAGGACACTGCCAACTTGGCACCATGCAACCACGAAGAGGCCGACACTAGCATGATGGCTCATGCAGCTGATGCCTTGGAATGTGGTCACCGACGAATACTCATTCGTACCGTCGATACAGATGTTGTCATCCTTGCAGTTGCTCTAGCGAATGAACGGAGTAAGGTACTAGATGAAATAGTGCTTACTTTTGGCACAGGAAAAAATCGACGTAATATAGCAGCATATCAGATTGCAAAGGCTCTAGGACCTGAGAAGTCGAGAGCTCTTCCAGTGTTTCACGCAATAACGGGCTCCGACACGGTATCTGCCTTTGTAGGTCATAGCAAGAAGGCAGCCTGGGCCACATGGAATGCATTTCCGGAAGTGACAACCGCCTTCCTCAGTCTGGCTTCCACCCCAAGTGAGCTGCCTGATGGTATCCTGTTGACACTGGAGAGATTCATCTAATGCCCGGGATTAGTCTTGTCATTCTCCTCTGGATTCTTTCTAGGAATTCTATATCCATTCTGTAATCCGGTGACCAGAATTGAACTGCATAGTCCAAGTGTGGTCTCACAAGCTCAATATATAGCTTTAGGATGACCTCGCTAGTCTTGTAACTAACACTCCTTGTATGAACACAAGTACTTTATTAGCCTTGTTACGAACAAAAACACATTGTTTACTTGGCTTAAGGTTCCTACTTATCATTACTCCTAAATCTCTCTCTCGCAATCGGATTTTTCTATGGCATCGTTGTTCATCTGGTATCTGGTTTCCCTGTTTACATCTCCTATACTGAGTACTTTACATTTGTCCACGTTGAATTTCATCTGCCATTTTTCAGGCCATTCGAAAAATTTGATTAGATCTTCCTGTAGTTTTGCGGAGTCCTCGTCAGATTTAATAACACGTCCTATTTTAGTGTCATCAGCAAATTTACTTATGTTGCTGTCAATGCCGATATCCATATCTTTTATGTATTTAATAAATAATAATGGTCCAAGTACTGAGCCTTAGAGAACTCCACTAGCGACGTTGCTCCAATGGGACTTAGTGCCGTTAATGCTCACTCGCTGTTTCCTGTGCAGTAACCACGCCCTAATCCATTTAAGGATGTTACCTTAGATGCCATGTGCTTCTACCTTTCTAATTAGTCTTTAGTTAGTTAGTTAGTTAGTTATTTAGTTTTTATTTATTTATTTATTTATTTATTTATTTATTAATTTATTTACTTATTTATTTAGTTATTTAGTTATTTGTTTGTTTATTCATTATTTCACCCTTGCCCCACAGAATCAAACTGAAGGTAGCCTGGGCGTGATAAGGAAGCGCCTTGTGGTTTGGAACAACTCGCCAGGCACAGAGCGGATGCGGGCGGTAATTTACCAGAAACATGTGGAAATGAGTAAATATTCCTCATTACATTTTGGTTTTATAAGGATTTCAAAATTATTTTCAGACTAATATACTTTCAGATCACCAGAGAAAATTGTAATCTTCTAATATAAAAGTTCTTCTACTTCTTCTTCTATTTATCATAGAAAAGTGGAAATTACAAATATCTTGAGTGATGATTCAGTTAAGAGAAGCAGTTGTATGCCAGTACGTGGAAGATGGAGTGGTGTGTCCACCAATCTTGAGGATGCAGTTGATCACGACTTCAGCAGTGAACAACATAAACCACAACCCCACTGCGACTACGGCCAAAACGTCCTTCCATGGGACCAGTGTGTCCATCTTCCAACATCTAAGCTCTGAGCAGGCTGGTGAGGAGCTTGAGCCACTCAGACGGAATGCAGATACGATGGTCAAGAAAGTTCCTGAGCTTCCAGAGGCATTCACCAATGTCCGACCAGCTTATATTATGAAGAATCCCAATCCTCCCCTGGTAGCACCTCAGTCATTGCCAGCACCTGAGTCAATCCAGTCACACCTGCAGGAAGAGCATGCTTGGCTGGAAGAGGTCTTGCTCACTGAGGATGTGGCTGATGAAGTCTGCATCACGTGGGCAGCACAGAAGAGGAGTCAGCCATTTGAAGTGAGCATTACGTCTCTGCTTCCCCTGCTTCGAGATCATGTGGCAACCATCAAGCATGTCATGGAAAAGGTTCGTGATACAGTGGCTTTTCTGAACCCAGGTCAGATCCCAGTCATAGCTGCTGACCAGCCACTGTATGCCCCGGCAAAACAAATCCAATGGCATTGGCCTGAGTATGGAGAAGACAGGTATGTTATTATGTTCGGGGGACTTCACGTAGAGATGGCTGCACTGAGATCGCTAGGAACACTACTACAGGACAGTGGTTGGACCGGTTCCCTTGTTGAAGCAGGAGTGGGGCCAAGCAACAATCTCCAATCCAGAAACCAGCAGTCCTGTCAACTGGGGATGGACGCAGAAGGGAGAGGCATGGCAGATACGTTGGACGACTCTTCCCCAGATTGCGACATGCTGTCAGGAGCTGACCAAATGTTCCTGTATGAAACACTGGAACCAGAGATGCAAATGCTTTCGCTCTGGACTTTCCTGCACAGCACTTTGTAGCTGCATATGTGAACAGCGGTAAATGCACAAAGATGTACTGCCAGGAGAAGTCACAGGAACCAGTGCTAATAGTGAGTACTTTTTTTGAGTAAGTTCTTTTTTGTTATATTTTTTTACTAAAAGTGTTATTTTATATGGATGAAAATGTTACAATGGACTTACAACTATAACAAAATCATCTGAGCATGCTTGAAAACAAACATATCGACATGAAGATCACTCAGCGGGGAGGGCTCTCTTCCCTCAGACGACCTTGAAAACTCAGTATCGCCAATGGCGTGGCGTTTGAAATTACTCTGAAATTTCTGAATATTACATATATATATATATATATATATATATATATATATATATATATATATATATATATACCTTGATAAAATCACACTGGAAAAGGGAAACAATGGAGCACCTTAGCTTTCGTCTTTATTCAAGACATCTTCAGTTGCCTCTGAAGATGTCTTGAATAAAGACGAACGCTAAGGTGCTCCGTTGTTTCCATTTTCCCGTGTGATTTTATCAATATATATATATATATATATATATATATATATATATATATATATATATATATATATATATATATATATATATATATGCTGATAACCACAAAGAAAGAAGAAAACACGAAGTTCCCAAGCGCTTTCGTGTAATTCACATCTTCAGGGGTGAGTACAGACTAGTCGGTACTCACCCCTGAAGATGTGAATTACACGAAAGCGCTTGGGAACTTCGTGTTTTCTTCTTTCCTTGTGGTTATCAGCATATATATATATATATATATATATATATATATATGATAGCGATCATTACTTAAACTCTCCGCCGATTATGTAATTGTTTTATGTTCCCTGCTCACAGACAGCGACCGATCTCACATATCCAGGGCGACAGAACTCAATAAGGTCGAAGGCCGCTTAGGATTTGCCCCCTGCAGGATACACTTGGGTCGCCAGGACGTTCGGCAGGACTTCTTAGGCCTCATGATCAACAAAAACAGCTGGTTCAAGGAACAGATGAATGAACGGTGATCCATTATTATTATCATTGTTATTATTATTATTCGTCGTATTTTGATGTGTACCGTTCATCTATTCACCATATGACTACTTTAAAACACTCAATATAAATGTAAAATAAACCTACATTCAGACGAAAGGTTTAACGTTTTCAGAAATCCACTTAATTTACCCTTAGAACTCTCGCCTTACCTCTTCCAGGCACCACACCCCATTGCCATCTCTACCAAGCTCGATATATGCTCCCTTACCTCTCTTCCAGCCTCTTCATCGACCATCACCTCTACTGAAATCCTTCGTGTCTCAAAAGAACTTTCTCATCTTTGCAGGATACGGTGGCTAAGGTCTTACGGGATAATTCAGTATCTATACAAGCAGTTCAATCAACCAGGGTGTCGGGTGAGGAAGACCGGAGAACAACGAGAATTTTCGAACAGCCTTACACTGTGGCAGCTTGAGGGAGTGTTCTGGGTATGGCTGGTGGGAGCCGCTACAAGTACTTTCGCTCTGTTGATGGAGCTTTTTCAGGCCAACTACGTTGATAAGTGTGATCACCACCATTGATGGTGGTCAGTGATCATCACCATTGATGGTGGTCTGTGATCACCACCATTGATGACAGTGGTGTCTGTGATCACCACCATTGATGATGATCACCATCGTTGATGACTGTCTTCACCAGACGAAATTTCTTGCTTCTAAAGATCAATGTCAGTAGAACTGAAAGTTCACGTGTAGTAAAATTGCGCAATGAATTCCTCATAATGCAATTCCTTTTTTAGCAACTGGTTTGTGTTTATGTAAGTATATGTTAATAAACTAAATATATTGCATCATAACCCTGCCCCACTGTATGTTTACCCAGGAATTTGCCCTTATCTTTGGTAATCTCTCTCTCCATTGTTTCCCTTTTTCCTGTGTGATTTTATCAATATATATATATATATATATATATATATATATATATATATATATATATATATATATATATATATATATATATATATATATTACCTCAACTCCATCTGGTAGCTCACTCATATTATATTTCGTGAATAAATAAATAATTTCGAAACTGCTTTAATCTTTCAGTGTTTCTGTTTCCTTGTAGTTATTTCCATCAGACACAGACACATAGATGCACTGTAATTTTATATTATAGGGCATACAATCTCTCGCTGAGTAAGTTTAGAAGACCTTTCACCTTTGAGAAAAGAGTAAAGATCGCTCACCGATAAATGAGATTGTTTTCCCTGTACTCTGAGTCTAAATCTTCTACTCTCACATATTTTCTTATATTTGACTTAATAATTTTACGTAATTATTGAATATCTGCATTTAGACACACTCTCTCTCTCTCTCTCTCTCACATACACACACACACGCACACTCCTGAATCTGTCAGGCTGATGTCGCCTCCACACTTTACACCTGCATGATCTTACTCCGGTGACCACTATCATATTCCACCGACTCATTTGACCAACTCACTTTTGTTTCATTCATATCTCACTGCCTACCACATTGCACTGACAATCTCATTGCTGGGATAACCTTTCTCCAGTGAGCACATTACAGTATGCATATGGTATAAATTCAGATTCTTCAGATTTGCCCCACGCAGCGTGAGGTCTAGTTTATTGGTTACCACCTTGCACCCTGTGAAAGGCGAAGCGCAGAAGCATTACAGCACAAAACAATGGAGCTTTCGAATTTTTATGCTTGTCTTCTTAGGCGTATATGGCGGGTAGGTGCCAGGAGGACCATTAGTTTTGTAAGCAAGTTACAAGTAGTGTAGAAAAATAAATGTATATCTGGACGAAATACAGTGCAGTTCCTTGTTTACGGGAAAGCGTAGTATGTCCCTCATAATGTTAAGTTCGTGGACAGTCACTTGGAGGAGGGATATTTGGTCAGGAAGGGATTTGGAGTGAGAGGATGGACACGGTGGGGGTGTAGGGAGGCACATGAACTTTGACAATATTTAGGAACATATTCTTACTGTACTTGTGAGACGTAGGTGTGAGGAGGGTCCAGGGAGGGTCCAGGGAGGGTATCTACGAGTATTATACATGAAACCTTTATAAGCAATCGCTCAAAATTTACCGTTGTGATTTTTAATACCTGGCTTTTTAATGAAGATATATTGCGCACCTGTTGATGATCCAGTTGAAAGGAACAAATTAAACAGGGAATCCCTTATCTAACTCCGTTATTATTTTTTCTGTAATAATATAAAAAAAAATTAATTGAATGGTGTAATGCACCAGTGTGTGTGTGTGTGTGTGTGTGTGTGTGTGTGTGTGTGTGTGTAATAATATATAAATGATAATAATAATAATTAACGGTTTATTGAAAGAGCATGGCAGCCGGAAGGCTGAAAATATACAGTTACATAATTAGGGAATGGGTCACTTGAATTACAAATAATATACAAGTAACATAAGTGATAAAAATATGATATATAATAACTAGGTGGGGAGAAGGTTATACTACAGGGCATTTCAACATAGTGACAGTGCAAAAAGTAAGATTGACCGGGAGTGAATACACTGGTTGATTACAAGTTATTGATAATTTTTACAATGGTTGGGACTGGGCTGTTCTTATAGCGATCAGTTCGTGCTCGTATGGGCTGGATGATGTTGTGGTGTCGAACAGCAATTCTCGGGCCAGGGATCTCGGGTGGTAGTAGGAGCCGGTGTCGGGGATGGTGTAGAAGCTTCTCACCAATTTACAGATGAGGTCGTGGTGATGGTCAGTGAGAGCCGAGAGGGTCAGTGTGTGTGTGTGTTTCCCCGTATGCTATCACATCCGCAGAACCATCTAGTTGGTCTCGATCATGCCTGCTAGAGCCCCGGTGAAGGCGGCGTTGTAATCACAAGCCACCTCGTTGTGCACATAGTCGAGGCGGTCATCCACCCAGTTCCCGTCCTGGTGCGGGAAGAGACAGTACACCATTAATTAAGAAGACGTAAAAAGCCTTGCCCTCTCGCTCTGGTCCCACGATAAAGTTTAATGACTTAATGCAGCTGGGCCTCTCCGAGTAAGAAAATCGAGTTAAATAGGACAAACTACAAGAACGAGGGTTGTTTGTGGCACAGTGAATATCACACTAATATGTCAAAGTTTTCCCGGCCTCCGGTTTCCGTCTGTATTAACGCCGGGTAGCCCAACCGCCCGAACGCCTAGTAAACTGATAAGTGGTGAAATGATAAAAACAAAAGTTAAAGTCGTGAACTGGCTTCATACAGCGAATAATGAGTCACTTCTGGCTGAAAGTGTTCGTAATGGTGTTCGTTCAGTAACTTTGTCGATCAAATTGAATACGACTAAACTGATACACAAAAGTTGTATATGGATCCTGTCATGTAGTATCTACTAATGATATATTTGTTTTCATTAATCTTTTGCAGGGCAGCGGCGCACTTAAGTATTTTATGCTAGCTGACGACAGACGAATTTATTCAAGGGAGAGAAATCCCCTGCCCAACACATGGTTAAAGAGCAATTCCAGAATAAAAATTACTTACCTGAGTGACAACCACCGGCTTGAAATCTGATGACATGATGTTAGAGAAATATTCCTACTTCCAAAGAATACTGAAACATGCACCTACTTTTTCAGTATTGAATATATTAACTGATTGAAACCCCAAGAGAATCTGTTGGGATTTCGTTCACTTAATATATATATATATATATATATATATGAAGTCAAAAGAGCAAGAGAATCCAAGACAAATCCCAAGGGATTTTTCTAGGTATACAGAACAAAGGTCAAGGACAAAGTTGGGCCTTTAAAGTCAGGGAGGGGAGACGTGATAAATGGCAGTGGAGAAATAAGCAAGGCATTGAACAGTTACTTCTTACCCGTGATCCGGCATGGCCGAGGAAGATAGATTTTGTGGAATTTAGGGTGGGGGAGGTGTGGTATATCTCACCTGGTCTGGTCCACCGACGAGGGCGCCGTAGAGCGTATGGGGGTTGGGACCCGGATTCTGTTGATATCCCAGGCAGGACTCAGGTGGCCACGGACATGAGCTGACAATGAACCACACATTCACCTTTAGCATAGATATTTTTTTATACTGTATACATTAGAAACACATGGATGTTATTTTCCTTGTGGTAACATATTCATAAAGATGAATTTTTAACGAAGATTTGATTAACCTACTTGTGTTAAGCCTGGACAGCACCATTAATATATTCAGAAATATTATCGCAAGTACAGATTGAGGTACAGTAATTCCATGTGTTCATGGGTAGTGCCTTAAATACGATGATATTTTATATGTATGTGATATTTAATTAACTCTTTCACCAGGTATCAAACTCTCAAGGCTTATAGTTTATACGCTCAATGTTTCCTTAGTGATCCTTTATAAAAATTATTTTGAATCTCTTATGATTACAGTACAGTATAACAATGACCAATATTAATGCATATTAATTTATCCTTAAATTGTCACAAAGTTTATTAACTATATAATCATAACCTTTAGAAGTTAACGTTATCATTATTCAATATCTCACATGTATGACTTATGAACCAAATTATTTCCTCCAGTCTCGACTACAATAATGGGTTGGAATAAACATTCTCGGTGTAAGTGGATTTGGGTGACTAAACTTAACATAATCTGTATGTTGTTACGTATAGTGTGGCAGCTAAATGCAATTTTTCAAGAGAATCATGCAAATGGTGATACAAGCACCAAATTTGGCATGGTAATTCTCTAATGGTTACTGGTCAAGTCTGCCTGATTGGCCATTTGGAAATCCAAGATGGCGGCCATTTTTCAAGATGGCCGCTATATTGACCTCCAAAAGTTGATTTTTTTTTAGAAATTGATGTAGTTGGTCAATCTGAGTGATCTTGGTGTCGATATGTATGTTTTCAAGCATGCTCAGATGTTGTCCACTGCTGAAGTCGTGAACAACTACTTCCTCAGATTGGTGGACACACCACTCCATCTTCCCCGTACTGGCATACAACTGCTTCTCCCAGCTGGGCTGATAATTGTAGAACTCTGCCATATGAAATGCTGACCCCATTTTCATTCAGCATGTCGACGAGCTGCCTCTTTCTTGTCTTAGCAAACACACACATGCCGAAGTAGATAGCAAAAGGTGTCTCATGGTCCTTGGAGTGTCTGTGGATTTGTGTTCCTACCTTGTAGTTGGCAAAGCAGTTGTACTGTAAGAGCTGTGACATAGCGAGGTCAGACTTCGATGCGCCTTGTTGGAGTTGGGATTTGATATCTGCACCATGTTCGATCATGCATACAAATTGAAGCAGTGATGGTGGAACAGCCTGTTCAATGCATCCTTCATGAAATGTAATGCTGAAGTGTGACTTGTGCTGAAGCATGTCCAGTCGTATCATCCCAGCAGCCTTGGCCAGATGGATCGCGTCACGGAATTTGCTTGCTGTGCCAGGATTGAGCCAACATCCTTCTCAAATGTCAGAAGGATATCTCCTCCTTGGTGATGAGCTGCAGCTGGGGGATGTGAAAAAGCAGCTGGTCCTTCAGTCGAATAGCATGAACATCGGGCGATCCAACACCCAGCTGCTCAAGTCTCTGTCTGCAGAGTGTGACCAGGTCAGCAAGTCTGAAAATGGGTGGTTCAGTACCTTCACTAGAAGCTTTCATCTGAGTGATGGAAGTGACCAGTTCAGAGAAAGCAGTTGGGTACGCACTGTACTGTACTCGTATTCATTTCACAGGATCACTTACGATACAAGGTTTAAGTACTTGTGATCATAATACTTGTTATTTAGCAATTCAATATATTTGTATGACCACATGTGTGTGTGTGTGTGTGTGTGTGTGTGTGTGTGTGTGTGTGTACCTGGAGCGGTGATGGGGCTTCTTTGGGGGATCGACGCCGTAGCCGATCACGAAGGAATGGCCAACGTCTCCCAAAATGTAGTTGATCTGACTAGTGGCGAAATCGCGGTTCGTCTTCACGTTCATCCCTTGTTTGGCAGCCTGC
Source organism: Homarus gammarus (assembly GCA_958450375.1). Classification (NCBI taxonomy): domain Eukaryota; kingdom Metazoa; phylum Arthropoda; class Malacostraca; order Decapoda; family Nephropidae; genus Homarus; species Homarus gammarus. The sequence goes on from CAUDMG010002530.1 coordinate 753,524, forward strand.
AGAGGGTAACTAAAAGTAATTAGGGCCAAAGGGCATGACTTTGTCACTCGTATGTTGTTTACCGTTTAACACGGTGCATAATTGCCCAGAATAACAAATTTGTGCCTCAGAAATATCATGTTATATGTATTCTACTCTCTAAGGGAGTATTATATGTGTTGAAATATAAGTGACAATGTCGCTTTTCACTTGGTAAGCAGAAGATGACTTCATAATACCCAGTTACCTCTTGTAATAAAGAAACATGACATATCCGTCCTAACAGCGTATACTGTAGATAAGTTCATAAAATAAACTCTGTATTGATTTTTGTTTATCAAAAAGGTAAATGCGTTCGTCTGATGAACTATGTTACTTTGAATTTTGCATAACGAAATAGATTTCTAGCCATTTACTGTTAACCACTTATGTTCGGGGTTGCCTTTGTGTTGAAGAAAATCGTCTGCCGTAAGCCAAATAAAATATCAAAATTGGCTTCCCGTAGTGAAGTGGTTAATAGAGTAGACAAGTTCGTGACAAAGGTGTATTTACAAGGTTTCTATATTTAACAGAGTGCGAAATACCAAGTTTGTGTCTTTCGTTCCCGATACGTTTAAAGGCACCATTCTCGTATTTAGGAAAAAATTTCGATACTCTTTGTGTGATAAAGAAACGCCGTGTAAGAGGGGTGAGGTGAGGTATTCAGTCGTAATTGCCGCAGCGCAGACAAACCAGAGGCTACTCAAACTATGCCCAAGTTATTGAACGTGTCACTGGCCTCAGTATAATGCATTTACTGTGTACCCTCTTCGAGTTATAACAATATTCTAAACATAATGAAAGTACTGAGATAACATTTAGAACAAGTTAATTATAAAATACTTATGTCAACACGAGTACAAGAGTACAAGTAATCCCAGCTCACACAAGTACAAGAGCTCCCAGCTCACACGATTACAAGTGCTCCCAGCTCACACGAATACAAGTGCTCCCAGCTCACACGAGTACAACTACTCGGAACGCACACGAATACAAGTGATCCTAGCTCACACGAGGAAAAGTGCTCCCAGATCAAACGAGTACAAATGCCCCAGCTCATGATGAGTACTCACCCAAGGATACGATAAGCATATATTAGCTTATCAACGATGACTGCCATTTCACACACCTAGGAAATATAAGTACCTGCTTCCACTTGTGTGTTTGCAAATAATTTCTACATCATTATCTAGCACAAGGCAACTAGGGAGAAACGTGAAACAAAGAGGGAGGAAGGGAATATATATATATATATATATATATATATATATATATATATATATATATATATATATATATATATATATATATATATATATATATATATATATATATGCTGACAACCACAAGGAAAGAAGAAAACACGAAGCTTCGGGTTTTCTTCTTTCCTGGTGGTTCTCAGCATGTCACTGGATCGCGCGCACCTGCAGTGCTTTGCTTGCATATCTATATATATATATATATATATATATATATATATATATATATATATATATATATATATATATATATATATTGTTATGACCGTGCCGTATTTCTTCTATTCTTTTTTTTTATACAACATGCTTCCATGTTGTTCCATATTATTCCTGTAATGATGTGTTAAATTTACTATTATATATTCTACTCACCTTACCCTGTGCTGTTAAGGTTTTAACTGTCATTATTTGTTCAAGCCCATCTTATTTCTTTATTTTGTATTGTAACCAGCATTCTGTGTTGCTCTAACGACCATCTGCATCGTTAAACGACCCACCGGCGGGTCGCGTGGCGGGAGCCGACCTTATATATAGGACCCACCAACTGACGGAGTTGGTTCAGTCCTCTTGTCATACAGTCCACATCCTTTGAGTGACTCTCGTCACCTGTGACTTATACTTAATTTATTTGTGTTGTTCCTGTCGCCATCAATGTGGTATATCTATGTGAGTACCTGTTTATGTCTCTATTTATGTCCATCAGTATTTGCTTAGTTATATTCAAGTAATTCAGTGTTGTTTCACGTTAGTTAATTTCAGTGATAGTTTATATGTTTATGCAGTGTTAACGTAATCCAATGCTTTATTTTTATTCTTTTGATGTTTCGATGTTTAGTATCATTTGTCTTAAGAGTTTCGATGGTGAATCAATTTGTTGACAGCCTACGAGGCTCTTTATTGTGTTAATATTTAATTAATTAAGTTCTTAAAGGTTTACTTTATTTATTTTTATTCTTTTAATTTACTTCACTTTTTGTTTGGTTACGCCTAGAACCTGGATATTAAGAGACGGCGTAACAATATATACGGTATATATAAGAGAGTAAAAGAAAGAAGGTAATATTCTAAAACAAATACAGAGAGGGACAGTTGATTTATTTACCCAAAGGAATAAGGTAGAGACAGGGAGAAAGGTGAGGGTGTGCTCTTCACTTACCCATAAAGAGAGGAAAGCTACGTTGGCAGCGTGTCTGTTGGCTCCCCACTTGTTAATAAACACCAGGCCGCCGGGGGTGTAGGGCATGTCCTCTCTGATGTGTCTCAGGAACTCCTTCAGGGCGGCTGGATACTTTTCATCGTCCGGCTCAAGTAGTGTGAACAGCGCCTGTTGGGGGAAACAGTAGCTATCACGTCTATCTGTCTCCATCTGTATGTGACCGCAAAAGTATCATTCTAGATACGAACTATGTAGTTATGGAGGAGTTAGTGAATATGAGCAATATAATATGTTGCCCAAGAAAGGCGTTGATTGTTATGTTGATTATAACACAGATGGCTGACCTCACAGTAATAGAATACTTGCTGATATATGACGTGGTAAAGCTCTGTGAATAAGAGTGAGAACCAACACAGAAGACTTACATAAACACCAGCTTTCTTGTCATCCCAGGAAAATTCTTCAGCTCCAGCACCCAGGTCAAACTCGTCCCATGCTTCATGGGCTTTCATTAGGTAGGTGTCGTTCCGTGTAGCACGGTAGAGCCAGAGAGCTCCCCAACACAGCTCGTCCCCGTACCCGCTCCACGACCTGTAGGTGGTCACGTCATCATGTGTCACTATCTGAAGGTGGTGTAGGTGGTCACGTCATCATGTGCCACTATCTGAAGGTGGTGTAAGTGGTCATGTCATCATGTGCCACTATCTGACGGTTATGTAGGTGGTCACGTCATCATGTGTCACTATCTGAAGGTGGTGTAGGTGGTCACGTCATCATGTGCCACTATCTGAAGGTGGTGTAGGTGGTCACGTCACCATGTGCCACTATCTGAAGGTGGTGTAGGTGGTCACGTCACCATGTATCACTATCTGAAGGTGGTGTAGGTGGTCACGTCACCATGTGTCACTATCTGAAGGTGGTGTAGGTGGTCACGTCACCATGTGTCACTATCTGAAGGTGGTGTAGGTGGTCATGTCATCATGTGTCACTACCTGAAGGTGGTGTAGGTGGTCATGTCATCATGTGTCACTATCTGAAGGTGGTGTAGGTGGTCACGTCACCATGTGCCACTATCTGAAGGTGGTGTAGGTGGTCACGTCACCATGTGTCACTATCTGAAGGTGGTGTAGGTGGTCACGTCACCATGTGTCACTATCTGAAGGTGGTGTAGGTGGTCACGTCACCATGTGTCACTATCTGAAGGTGGTGTAGGTGGTCACGTCATCATGTGTCACTATCTGAAGGTGGTGTAGGTGGTCATGTCATCATGTGTCACTATCTGAAGGTGGTGTAGGTGGTCATGTCATCATGTGTCACTATCTGAAGGTGGTGTAGGTGGTCATGTCATCATGTCACTATCTGAAGGTGGTGTAGGTGGTCATGTCGTCATGTGTCACTATCTGAAGGTGGTGTAGGTGGTCACATCATCATGTGTCACTATCTGAAGGTGGTGTAGGTGGTCACGTCATCATGTGCCACTATCTGAAGGTGGTGTAGGTGGTCACGTCATCATGTGTCACTATCTGAAGGTGGTGTAGGTGGTCATGTCATCGTGTGTCACTATCTGAAGGTGGTGTAGGTGGTCACGTCATCGTGTGTCACTATCTGAAGGTGGTGTAGGTGGTCACGTCATCGTGTGTCACTATCTGAAGGTGGTGTAGGTGGTCATGTCATCATGTGTCACTATCTGAAGGTGGTGTAGGTGGTCATGTCATCATGTGTCACTATCTGAAGGTGGTGTAGGTGGTCATGTCATCTTATGTCTTGCTACTGGGTGATGTAAGTGATGAAATTGTCATTGGAAGTGGGTGTTAATGTCATGTGTGACTGATGTTGCAAATGGTATGGTCATGTATTACTGGTGGTTCAAATGTTAAGGTCATGTGTTACTAGTGGTTCAAATGTTAAGGTCATATGTTACTAGTGGTTCAAATGTTAAGGTCAGGTTATGTGATCTGGTGATGATGGAATGTAAATTTCTACAAGTGAACCAAAACTCGTTGCTGCTTCTCGCCTTGTGGCACATCATTCCCTTCAACTTGTCTCTGATATGAAGCCAGTAATAGAGTAAGTGATGCCATCAACTCGAGTTGGCAATGCAAGTTCCTCAACATCCTCCCTGATTTGGGTGCCCGGGGATATCAGGGACTGTTGGCGTTGGGAGACTGCTTTGGGCTGCCTCCGATTTGGCCACACGCGGATGACCATGATTTTTTTTTTTTTTTTTTTTTGTAATGAAGATGGCGCCCCTCCCCATTGTGATGACTGGGTGATCCCATTGACTGTTCAACACCTGGTGGAGTGCCCTAGTCTTAAGGGGGTTGCCTTCTGTCGACATACCGTCTGGCGTGGTGTTTGTGCCTGATCAATGACGTTTTTCTGATGTTCGATCACTACGCAATCAAGACGCCACGAATGTTAGTGTGTCGGATGACTACAGCGAGAGGGGATCAATGGGAATGATGACATTATGCACAAGTTGTAAACGTTGAGAATACAAATATAATTATTGTTCTCTGATATGATAATGCAATATACTGCATAGATGTTAGTCTCATAATGACATATATTATCTAATTTAAAACAATTACATTAGTAATATAATATACAAAATAGCCTAATTGCTTTTATTTACTACTTGTTCAAAGCGTATATAACTTTTCTCACTTTCATGTAGTTGCCTTTAAGTACTTATAGATGGCACGTCCCTGGAATGATTACACTCAGACTTTGCTTAGAAATGCGTGTGGGATATTACAAACTTGCCTTGGATCATGTAGTTGCTAGTTACCGAAGAATAGCTTCGGGACGCGCTCCTGCCGAAATACTCTGAATCTCGTATCTTGTTTCTCTAATAACGATTTTACTTTTTTAAGAGGAGAAAAAATAAGGCCGTTACTTACTGGCATTGACATAATCTTAAAAAAATCTCCTTCACTTTCTATTACAAGCTCATTAAATATGTGCATAAAACTACCCTTGGAGCGCCTCTTCACTAAATTACTGTTTGCGACACAATTTTTTTTCGCCCTTCTATTCTTTATCGCACAAGCAGTCACCACACTCCATAAAGCAGCTTTCATTGCGCACGAAACTGTAGCCATTGCTCCCAACACCGTGGATAGATGAGGAATGATTATGGCTGGTGTGTACACATCAGACAAACCTGATTGAAACTGTCGGTCAGACTTCACGTGTTAGACGGCATGATGACAGGTGTGTACTAGGCTACTTGGCTTTAGAGACCTTTGTCCTAAGCTTCTCCTCGAGTGTCGCGGTGGAGCAGGTCTACCCTTCGTGGATGAGGTCGACCTTGTACACAATCTTTGAGCTGTATCTACTAACGTTTAAATGGTCTTTACGAAAATCCTATGCCATTTATTGTTTTTGTTTTTATCATTGCATTATTTGTTTTTAGCTTTCTAAGCATAAGCTTAACTCGGCGGCAGATGACCTAAACTATTGAGTCGCCAGTGATGTAATTACCACTATCAATCAATCAATCACTATCGGAACCCAGGACCTCAGTGTGGAAAATAGGAGTACTAACCACCGCACCACAAGAACTCTAAATGCTAACCTAGACTTTCTTACACAAAGCTTGCTCCTACAGCTGTTATAGCATTGAAAGCCTCAACTTGAGGTTAGGCCGAACCACGTATATATTGTAACAAAATCTAGATTGTCCTTTTAATGCCGTGTGGTGCAGTGGTTAACATTCCTATTTTACACACCAAGGTAATGGTCTCAAATTCTGGCAAAGTATACTTTAAATTTTAGAGTCCTTGTGGTGCGGTCGTTAACACTACTACTTCCCACATGGCGTTCTAAGGTTCGAACCCTACCTAGTGTTTTATCATTGAAAAAACTACAATCTGGGGATAACACATTAAGATACTGAGTAGACGACCGCATCAACACCACCAGAGTTCACAGCAGGTCCTGTGTATGGATATGCTGTAGTGTAAAGTATATTAATGGTAGCTATGAGCACTCCAGCTATTTCACACTACCGGTATAAACTCAGCTCACGGTGTGGTGTTCTATACAGTACATACTTGTAGTACTGGGCAGCGTCAGTGATAGAGTTGCTGTACATCTCACGCTTCTCGTCGGCGAATTCATAAAGTTCTTGGGCGACTCCTAACATCTCGGAGGAGTACTGTGGGTCCACTTCCTGGTGGACGAAGTCAGAAGTGGTGAGGATTTGGTAATATTGTAAAATAGGAAATGTAACTTGCAAAAAGAAGAGAATTTTCAACGTAATAACACATAAAAAATGTTGCACCCCCCTCCCCCCTAGATATTATAAAAATAAATTAACGTTCACTAACAACATGATATTCCTTTCTGTATAATTGTAATGGATTTGTTTTCGTAATTGTTACATTTTGGAGTTATTCTATTAAATTACTTGATGTAGTGGCCTGTACACGGAGCTCTTCACTATTCACTACTATTAATTTCCTACATAAGAAAGTTGTAGGTATATGCATTCTACATAGTCAGGGGAAAATCTATTAACTGTGAACAAAAATCTGAAAACTGGTACAGATGTAACATAGCACCGTGTGTTAATAGAAGTTTTTTGGCCCAAGGGGACAATTATTTCTAGGTCAAGGTTTAAGTCAATCGGGGTATTTAAGGCCTGATGGTAAAAACAGCCCCAATACAACTTCCCGAAGGTCTTTGTAATAAAGCAGAACCACACTCTAAGGCACATGCAACCTGGTTATACAGTCGGGGTCATAAGGTCAATCATGTGACCTCTATGTCTGCTTACTCTTGGAAGGACATTATGCCTACGGTATATAGATATTTTTTGTAACTTCATAATAATCTATATATATATATATAAAACAAAGAAGTATGTCTGAATGTTTGTGTGTCTGCACGAGAATCTCGGTAACTACTTTACAGATCTGTAGTGACGATGGATGGCGTTATATGTAGTGATGATGGATGATGTTATGTGTAGTGATGATGGATGGTGTTCTATGTAGTGATGATGGGTGGTATTATATGTAGTGATGATGGGTGGTGTTATATATTGTGATGATGGATGGTGTTATATGTAGCGATGATTGATGGTGTTATATGTAGTGATGATGGGTTTGGTGATATATGTAGCGATGATTGATGGTGTTATATGTAGCGATGATTGATGGTGTTATATATAGTGATGATGGGTTTGGTGTTATATGTAGTGATGATCTATCTTTATATATATATATATATATATATATATATATATATATATATATATATATATATATAGATATATATATATATATGCAAGTAAATCACTGTAGGTGCGCGTGATCTAGGCCTTAGACTCTTGGGCAGCTCGATGATGTAATCAGCTCGGAAATTGGTGAAGGAAAAAAATAAGCTCAGAAAACTGAGGGAACGACCGTCTGAGACATTCGAGGGAAAGAATCTATCACTGGTAGTTTTTCTGGCTTGAAAGAGGAGATCGATGGAAAGAATGTGATCTCCGTGCTTCCTGACACCATGAAAGACATCATGAAATCAACCAATGCAAAAATTGATTCTTAGAGCCGAGCAAAAGCTGCGGGCATTTTTCACTTGGAGATTAAGCCAGGTCAATTATGGTCTTTCAGTGGTGAGTTTGATGATGGCTGCCAGGAGAGGGTCATTCCCCAGCACTAAAATTCTTCCATCGGATGACTCTTGAAGGATCTTCATTGAAGGCTGAATCCAACCATTCGGCACTGAAAATTGGACAGCTGATGGCTTTCAACACTGATTCGAAACGGGCTACGTCAAATACAGGCAAACCTTCCACTCTCCTAGTGACGTCCTTCCTTGGCGTATACTGTCACTCACAATTTAGAAACATGGTATTTGTCAATTTCTTTAACAGATTTGGACCCTCTGACGGTTACAAAAGAGTTATCTAACATGAAGCACAGGTGGCTTCATTCTTGTCCAAACAATTAACCAGAGAAGAGTTGGTTTGCCCAATCCTTTAGGTAATATCGATCATAACCCAACGACCAATGCATCGAAAAAAACTTTCCACGGTAATAATTCTTTTTTATGTGCTTGTCATTTAGGCCACAGAACTGGGGGGAGAGAAAGAGGGGGATCTCTCAGCTTCTCTGTCTCGTGTCCCATGAAATGAGAAGCAAATGAGAAATACACGTAGATAAAAGTAATTATGATATAAAATTTTCGATTAATTTATCAATTAGGGAAACCCATATGAGTTACGTAAACAAAGATGAAATAGTAATACTGTATAGTTTAGGAGCAGAGGCAAGGGCGTCATGACAATACCTGGAAGACTATAGCAGCGGCGGCAAGGGCGGCGGCGGTCTCAGCTGCCAAGTCAGATCCTGAGGGAGAGGATGAAGAAGGTGGATTAGCCTCTCTCTCTCTTTTATTCTTCTCGTACTGTGGATATCAAGGACAATGCGAATGTATTCATATGGTAATAGATCAGTCAGAGAGATCCCTGTGTTCAGAATTCTATCTCTCATAAATTTTAATAGTTGTTAGACCAGTGGAATTACCTACCTCGTTACGCGCTTAAAAACCTTAGATGTTGAGAAGCAGTTGTAGCATTTTACCAACAAACTTATGTTATAATATTGTTTAACTTAACTATGATCTAATTAAAGGAACAAACATTTCCCTCAAAGTACACTTAAAAAAAACGGAAATAGATGAGTTCTCTTATACCCCATAAATATAATGTAAGTGTAGCATTAAATGTAAAGAAATTATGAGTCCTCTTATGATACATTACATGTTATATGACACTTTATTATTCAGTGTAACGAAAGGGGTTACAAGCTCTCAAGATGATTCAAGAAATAACCTAATGAACAAACAGAGCATTAGGCCAGGAATCTAATGCTCTGTTTGTTCATTTGAGGGATAATAAGCATTGCATTGACTGGGATAATGCCTCCTCAATATTACCTTGTAATTCAATAGACAGTAGGAACATTATAGAATCTAGTCTCATTAAACATACCGAAGCAGTCAACATGAATTTGAGTAATAGCATGTACAAACTGGACAATTTTGTAATTAAGAAGATTTGTAACCAGGTGAGAAGGTTGGGTCACCTTACCCTCTGACCTGACTACCGACCGTTGCTGTGCTTTTTAAAGATTATTGGGGTCATTACCTAATACCTGACCATTGCATTGTATAGCCAGAAGCAGAGAGACATAGCATATAATAATATATGATAATTGGCTAGGTAATGTTTATTGTCATGTAATTGAGAACAATATAAGTATATATCCAGCTCGAATACATTTGTAAATGAAACGCTTACAATGAGTTGTGACGACATAACTTTATGCAAAACGAACACATCTGTATCAATATTAATATACGTGGCTTTCTCGCTAAGAGAAAAGCCAGCAGGACAAAGTATAGGCTGTGTTCACTGTGAAAACAAACGCCAATTACAATGCACAGACGTTAACATTACGTTATCAATTACTTGAGAAATAGTCCCTCCATCCGGTGTGGGTGCTTGTGGATGATTCATATGGCCGCGTGTCGTGTACTTATCAGGCCATTTTCGAATTAATGAATGAACCCTCCACTCCATATTCAAACTCCATAAGTAAACATGTATACAATAGTCAGAGATACCAATCCGATTTATACTAAACGCTTCTGTGGTTATCACTCGTTTTCTATTCCACTGGACCCTGAGTCTATACACTTTGGGATTGGTTTTACTTAAAGAATGCAAGTATATGATGTAAATAAATAGTGCAGGTATACAATGTAAATAGAGTGCACCTCTACAATGTAAATACAGTGCACCTCTACAATGTAAATACAGTGCACCTCTACAATGTAAATACAGTGCAGGTATAAAGAATATATGCAGACAGCGCAAGTATACAAATACACAAATGGCAAACAGTAAGTTCGATTCGACCAATGGCTGCAAACAAAGTCATCATATGCTTAAATACAGATGCAAAAACTACTCATTCCTTCCATAAATAAAACCGCTCTTCGTTGCCAGGGTTATAGATCATTCTTCGCTGTCAGGGGTAAATTCTAGTCTTTGCTACAGGGTATGACAGCTGTTCTATTATTTGCTGACCTGGATAGAATTTATTTTTTTCGCTGCAATAATATAAACAATATCCTTCACTGCCAGACGTACTAACCTGGAGCCTTGCTGTCGATGTCCCAGGCAGGGCGCTCCATGGTCATGTCCTCAGGTCTGCCCCAGTAGTCGTGATCTAGGGTACCCTTGCCAACCTTGCAATCCAAATATATATTAATGCCGTTGTGTTGTTGTTGTTTTTAGGTACATTTACACCATTTTTGACACTGACATGAGCTGTGCTTTAGGAAACTTAATTGATAGTGATATTTTCCCGCTATCTCTTTACATATCACAACAGTAATACATCTCACCTGGCCGTAGAATTCGAAGTGGGCGGTGTGTGCCTTTAAGAAGTAGTCAGTTGCCCACTTGACCGTTGCGCGACCATAATCCATCTGACCTATAGGAGGGATGAAGAGGAGAAGCAGACAGTAGATAGATAAATAGAGAGAGGGAGAGAGAGATTCAGTAAATATCATTGTGCAAGTTCACGTTGATTCAACAAGTATACATGTAGAGTATCTCAAAAAAGTATCTGCCAGGATGGTTTCGATGGCTTCTGTCATGCTACAGGCACTCGTGATGCTCCGGGAGGGCTGGTATGTTAAACTATAAAGGCAGGAACGCACATATCCCAATATCTATCATCTGTAGTCTCATAATGTTTCACACAGTGTTGACAGAGACTTTTCGGAGATACTGTACACAGACAGTAAGGCAAAGAGTAAATGTTATAATATCCCTGACACCTGTGAGTGTTGGGTGATGATCTGTACATTAATAATTAGGTTTTTTCTGAAGTTAATACTAAATTATTCCTATTATTTTTTTATTATTGTTATTGTCAGTATTGTCATTCGTTATAAATAGATATTTAAGCATCCTGCACAATACAGACAATAGTTATTATCACTCATATAATAAATGCCCAGAGATGCTCACTATGCTTCTCAGTATATTTGTATGGCATCATCATTATTGATCTGTCCCCATAGGGATACTCTTAGCCGACTTCTGAACCTCTACAAACGTCATGTTGTTTACCTTTCGTTTATATCTTGGTAAAGGCTCAGTCACCGAAGTGGATAATTTTCTTTATATTCTGCACCTAAACTATTAAGTGCGCTAATGGTTGTGAGTAAAGTTTCGTAAACTGAATCTGAATCCGGGGATTTATAAAAATATACGTTAGGGTAATTACTAGATCAGTAACTAATAGCTTAATCTGTAATGGTACTCTTGTTTTCATGTAAACTCTATTAATTTAAATGTAAAAACATCCACCACCCACCTGCAGTTTCCTGGCCTTCGGCGAAGTCAACAAGGCCCCAGCCGAGCATTGTGGCGGTGAAGGCCATCGGGAAGCCGAACTTGACGTGGTCACCAGCTGGGAGTGGGATATAATCCTAAGTCATGTGGCGCCTAATACTTATGGCTCATAGTGTTTACTACACCATTGTTTAGACCTATTTAAAAATCTCTCTCTCTCTCTCTCTCTCTCTCTCTCTCTCTCTCTCTCTCTCTCTCTCCTTCTCGCTCTCTCTCTCTTGGTTCCAGGGCAAGTGACCCCAAAGACACCTAGACGTGAAGCTAACATGACCCTGATGTAGCTAGCTAAATGATCTAACGTGAAGGAATAACCCAAGAGAAAAAGGCAACTCGCCTCCTGCTCTGGCTAACCATTACTCCAGAAAACGATCTGCCGGTTGATTAACGTCCAAGTTTACAATTACAGTTGGGTAGGCAGAAGCAAATGACCAAAATAAACATGTCCATTGATTTATCCTGCTTAAGAATCGAACCCGACACCACTACTGTAGCTTACGACACTACTATGCTGACTGCTCCAGCTTTCTAGCTAGAGTATGTAAAATGCTATTACGACCACATAGTTGGCAAGGGCTATAACCAGTGGAGGTTCCCTCTGCTTAATAATGAGGCAAAGGAACAGGTTTTGTGTAAAATACAACAAAGCCTAGTACAACATTTGTTGCCCTTATGGTGCCGAGGTATTGCTCCCTACTCACAAGCAGAGGTCCCGAGTTCGATTCCTGACTATATATATATATATATATATATATATAATCAACACCTCACCCCGCCAGGATTCGAACCCACGACTGTGACCGGGGAACGCTACCTCTAGACCACCAGGATACTAAAAGCAGTCCTAGACTGTTATATTTCACACAAAGCCTGTTCAACGAGTTTATGGCGCCGTGAACCTCTAATGGGGACTACCCGTACCACTTTGGTGGACGTACCAGAACCGGTTAAAACAGTCAATTATATTTCACCCGTAAAGCACCGGACTCTATACACCCACCCGCGGTTCCAATACCGGCTTCGAAACACGAGGATCAATATATATTTCATTAGCCCAATAAAGCACTCGGACTTCTACAAATCAACACCTCACCCCGCCAGGATTCGAACCCAGAAAGACTTCTGATTGAAGCTAGTTTGATTAAGGAATTAAATTCAATAAACCTTAGTGATGGTCAGTTCAAAACTGATAATATGTTAAATAAATTTATTTGTCAGTGGCCCAAGGTTAAAAATGCTTTGCAAACCTTTGATCTAGATGTATGATAGTTATTTAGTGGGTCCCTTATTTTTTTACCTGACCTGACTAGTCACGTCGCCCCCTTCTCTTAAGCTCCTCTACGTGTGTGTTGGTGTGGGGATTAGTGGATGACATCATTATGACCTGACTTAATGTTTAATAAGGTCACCCTGTATATTTAAGCCTCTCTCTGTCCATGTAATCCAGTTGCCTCTGAAAATGTCTTGAATATAGACGAAAGCTAAGGTGCTCCGTTGTTTCCCTTTTCCCGTGTGATTTTATCAAGATTTATCTTATCCACGTTTTCATTGTGGATCTACATGAAATATATATATATATATATATATATATATATATATATATATATATATATATATATATATATATATATATATATATATATATATATATATATATATATATAATCAACGACCTCACCAGCCAGGATTCGAACCCTCGACCTACTGGGTGGGACTAGGGAACGCTACCGTTGATTATATGTTCAAAGTCCACGTGTTATATGGATTAAATAATGAAGTATATATATATATATATATATATATATATATATATATATATATATATATATATATATATATATATATATATATGAACTTTTCTCTCTCACCGTCGTAGTAGCCTCCAGTAAGGTCGTGACCCACGTCAGAGCCGTCACCCATGGCTGAGTCTCCACGCCAGGTGACTCTCTGATCAGCTGGCAGTTTACCTGAGCGCTGAGCCTCGTAGAACACGTACGACATGCACAACACCTGAGCAGGGATTATGAATAAAGATAAAGCCTCAGGATACTGTGTGACCCTGTACAGTTATTTTGATGATAGTAATGTATAATATATTTCAACTTGTAACATTGTATTGTTTATTATTGCTATCATCATCATTATTACATTATTATTATTATTATTGTTATTATTATTGCTATCATCATTATTACATTATTATTATTGTTATTGGTGTTATTATTGCTCTCATCATCAATATTACATTATTATTATCATTATAATTTTTATTATTATTATCATCATTATTATTATTATTATTACTATTATTTTTATTATTATTATTATTGTTGTTTATATTATTATTATTATTATTTTTATTTTTTTTTATTATTATCATTATTATTATTTTTTTATTAGTTTTACTTTTTTGTGTGTTATTATCGTTAATTTCATAGCTATCATTACCGTTATTATTGGTTACACAAAACTCGTCAAACTTATCAGGGCACACTTACCTGACTGTAGTCGTATGGCAGCATACCTGTCTCTTCACAGGGGTTCTCTAGGGGTGGGTGGGTGGTCCAGTCGCCCGAGCCGTCTGTGTGAGACAAATAGTCGAAGGAAGGCGAGTGAGGGATGGAGGATGGTAGGTGTCATTCATCAGAGCACAAGAAAGGTTTAACATCTGTCCTGTATTCACTCCCCCAAATATTGACAAATTTGGATCCCCAGAGAAATTACTATTATGTAAATTCTTTTTATTCCTAATCTTTATGAAACTCTTTTAAACTTCTTGGTATTTTCTCTAAAATAATCTAAAGAATTATACCATTGAAACATTAGCTGTTGTCCGCCTTGTTCCGTAATATTTCCTGATGACTTTGATGGATAGCAAATATGTGAAGACCATATAATGTTATGTATATCCCTTTAAATTCAGAAAGTCATTAAACATGACAGAAAATACAGTATTTGCCGCCTTCGTTTTATTCTTTGTAACATCATAATTTATTTTCCTCTGGCTAAGCAAAGTTTCAAGGAAATTAGTTCACTGAAAAACAACAATGTCTCTCAGTCACGGTAAATATCTTGTTAATTTTCTTGTCATCAAAATCTAGTTGTTGTGAACCAGGGCTTAACGTTACGAGTATAAAAAGTTTCAATGCTCATCAATAAAACGACTACGTCTACTACTCACCACAGACGTCCTCGCCGTTCATGAAGGCTCCGACGACGAAGGCCTTCTCGCCAGAGTACTGGACATGCATCTCAAACTGTATTATATCGCCGGCGTGGGCTATGTAGTTAGGGTTGGTGAGGGTGAAATGAGTGTCGTCTTCCTTCTCCACTTGACCAGTGTAGTACTGCAACACAGTAAACATAATTTAAGACAACTCGAACCCTCTTCACTTGTTATTGCATTATGAACGTGAACAGCGTAACATAGAAGTAAGGTAATAGTGCGGCCACATGCTGAAAATACCTTGCAATGATACTAGTAATAATATAATATGAAATGCAAATGAATAAGGCTAAATTTAAATCTTCCATGCAGACTTACAAAGATATAACAGCCAAGGAAAACAATATTTCTTGAACGTTTCTCGTATTGTTAAATATGTATAAGAGCAGATGACTAATTATGAAAATTTGGTCAACTTAAAGAAGTGGCTAGGTTAAAAAAATGAAAGTTGAGATGCCACAAAAGTTCGAGTTTCAGATGAACTAGAATCGTTACTGTCTAACTTCGATAATCACTGTAGAAAGAGACAATGATTTGGAGCTGCAATCACCGTGGAAAAATGGCTCCATTTGATGCTTTGCAACCACTAGCACTAAGACTTAATAAGTGAACTTTTGAATGAACTAATCCATTAATGCAACAGTAGATGACACAGGGAATCATTAGTATAGTAATAGCAATAGCAAAAATTTCAGAATGTTTAAATTCCACCCTTCCTTCTCACAACAACCAGGACACATTATACAACTTCCACAATAAAAGGAACAGTGAAGGACAAGGAGCTCCTACATCAATGGAGTCGACGGGGTTATCGAAGCTGAGGTGGATGGTAAAGCCGGTGAAGGGCACGGTAGTCTGGATCTTGAACTGGGCGTTGTAGTTGCCATCCCACTCGTACTCTCTCGTAACCACCGCACATTCTTCCGCCCCCCAACCTGTAGTATACACCACGTGTGTTAAGAATCTAGTTGTGAACTAACTAAAAAAAATATTAATTAGCATAATCTGTGCTATGTGTTAATTGTTGCTTTTGTTTAATGAAAGTGTCCTAACTATCCACAGTGCACTGGTTATAAATCATATTATTATACTCATGACTGTATAAATCTTAAATCAAAACGGGTTTATCGAATGCCTTTTCATGAGATAGAGCTATAAAAAACTCACTCAGGTTATTATTATTAGTAATGTATAATTCATATATGTAGCTTTTGGGGGCAATATAAACTGTTTCAATTTGCCTCGTTTACTACATCACTCTCACCCTCGCGAATGAGTTGAAGATGACAGGTGACGAGGCTGTTACACCATCACTAAAGAGGTAGTGAATGGAAGCACCTGATTCTGGGCCTAGTATACAAAATCTTTATTAGTCTCTCCTAGATAAACCTTAGTTGAAGTTAAAGGTGTATCAGCTAGAGGATTCATGGAGAAAGAAAGAAGAGTGCAGAAAAGGAGATAGTAATTAAACAGGAAAAGGGTAATAATCAAGTGTGTGAGGTCCCTACAGTGTACTACTGTACGATAAGTAGCAAATAA
Organism: Homarus gammarus; assembly: GCA_958450375.1. Taxonomy (NCBI): domain Eukaryota; kingdom Metazoa; phylum Arthropoda; class Malacostraca; order Decapoda; family Nephropidae; genus Homarus; species Homarus gammarus. The sequence continues at coordinate 770,164 of CAUDMG010002530.1, forward strand.
CGCGTCTGGGTAGAGATGCCGAGTAGAATACCGATAAAAGGAAGCAAGCTTCGGAAAAACAGCTTTATTAGCGTGGTAGTGATGTAAAAAAAAGGAGAGGCTCTTTTCAAAACAGAAGTTTAACTTGGTGGTACAATGGGAGGTGAGGCAGCACTCTTGTGGAGGAGGGTGAGGCCCCAGAGGTAAGGCAATACCTGTAGGGAAGAGAGTGAGGTACAGTAGGTGAGGCATTACCTGCGTGGAAGAGGGTGAGGCACAGAAGGAAGGTCTTTACGAAGACTCCCATCATGGCTGCGGAAGGAGAGACTATGGAGCGGAGGGCGCAACCTTAACACTGATATACCCGAAACATCTTCCCACGCCCCCACCTACTGACGCACAGTACACCATGCACCTTCCCACGCCCCCACCTACTGACGCACAGTACATCATGCACCTTCCCACGCCCCCACCTACTGACGTACAGTACACCATGCACCTTCCCATGCCCCCACCTACTGACGTACAGTACACCATGCACCTTCCCACGCCCCCACCTACTGACGCACACTACACCATGCACCTTCCCATGCCCCCACCTACTGACGCACAGTACACCATGCGCCTTCCCATGCCCCCACCTACTGACGCACAGTACACCATGCACCTTCCCATGCCCCCACCTACTGACGCACAGTACACCATGCACCTTCCCACGCCCCCACCTACTGACGCACAGTACACCATGCACCTTCCCATGCCCCCACCTACTGACGTACAGTACACCATGCACCTTCCCACTATAATGAGACAAAATCACAAGAAGATTACATATAGGTAGAATACTTGTAAGAGAAATGTAAAGAGATGAAGAATTTTGGTAGCGTGGCCGATGTTAGTTATTTGGTCTGTCACTACACTTATCTTATCTTATACGTTAACACACATCTATTACGTTCTTAAGGACGACTTCTCAAACACCGCTTCGTTACAACTGTTTATTAATTACGACAATGACATGGACACATTAATAACATCTACTATCGAAGTTACTAGGACATTATATTTACGTTACTAGGACATCATACTACGTTACTAGACACTGATTCTCGGATACGAACATGAAATGAATACACTTCCCACGTAAGTAACTCGTCCCATGGAAAGCTCTGACAAAAACTCACGTGACCTGGGGAAGGCCTAGCAGGTGGTCCTGGGATGTCTCTATGGGAGACTGCTTAGCTGGGCACCGGAGGGAAGTCTCGCTTCCGACCGGAGGCGGCTGCCTCCGGCCCTCTCTGTCTGACTTCTTTTGAGCGGGACTGGGGTCGTGTTGCTGGCCCTTCTTGGCTTTAAGACACTCTCTCTTGAGGGAGGACTACGACGTCCTATATACTGGGAGACGAGCCGTCAGGTTGAGCTGATAGGGGGGGGGGGGGGCGGCGGAGGGTCTCCTTACATTTGACCTCGCTAATGTAGGGTCATGTCTGGACTTTTTCTGAGACTAAAGTTGTTGTATATATTGGAGGAATCTTGTGATGAATGCTTGCCTGTTAACATCGTTGGTGGGGCCATGTGACATGAGAGGCTCTGGTTGATTTGTGGCCCCTTGACTTGGGCTGCGAGGGTTACATTTGACCTGGCTAATGTGAGGTCAGATCTGGACTGTTTCTGAGATGTAAGCTGTGGTCTGACAACCCATTTTTTTTCTTTAGGTTAAGGTGGGGAAAGGATGGAAGGCCTCCACCTACTGACATACAGTACACCATGCACCTTCTCACACCTCCACCTACTGACATAACACTATGCACCTTCCCACGCCTGGTCGTATCTTATCATCCCTTGCATCACATCTCTAACCAGTGAAGGTATCACTACTGATGCCAGGGGAACTACTAGATGAGTACTGTCGGAAATCAAAATACATACCGATATGTTTATTAAAACGTGTGTGTACAATTATGGGTGATACCTGTATATGTATACATGTGTTTATTGTATCTTTACACACACACACAAACACACACACAAATAAATAAATAAATAGATAAATAAATATATATATATATATATGTAATATTCAGAAATTCTGTGTAATTTCAAACGCCGCGCCATGGGTGATACTGAGCTTTCAAGGTCGACTGAAGAGGAGAGCGTGCCTGCCCGTAGTGAGAGCTTTTGGAACTAGGCCTATACGATATTGAATGTAGTTTGCCGAATTAATAATGAAGGTAAGGGACTATTATTAAAGTTGAAATTATTATAGGTCGTTTATCAGTCTGAATAATGTTACAGGTGTCCAAGAAAGTTATTAGTTAGGCGGAAAATATGTCACGTAGGCCTAAGCTAACGCCTTGGGGAAGCGCGAGGCTGGTTGCTCCTCAATCACGGGAAAGCGATCAGACAGATAGGACGTCCCTGAGCGTCGGTCCACAAAAACGGTCACGTGGTCTAGTCACCTGTGTTGGGCTATTGCAGTGTAACACGTAAGTCTCATTCGATCTCAGACAGGGGTTAGATAGGGCAGTGTATGGAGAAAATACTGACCGCTGTCAAATACAAGGAGTAAAGATGGCAGATCTGTGGCGATTTGAAGGTAATAGCCCTTCTACTCGGCCTTCAAGGAGGGTTTACGAAACATTGCTGTTTTTCTGTGTTTATGTCACAGCGGAGCAACAGAAAAACACTGCAACACAAAGGACTGGCCGAGGAGAGAAGAGTTTGTTCCAGGAAAAAGCAACGTTAAATATACTCCCCTGGTAGACCCAAACGATATACTTCTACGTCCTTTATACATCAAGTTGGAACTAATGAAGAATTTTGTGAAGGCAATGGACAAACAAGGTGATGGGTTCGAGTACTTGAGGGGAAAATTCCCACAGCTCAGTGATGCTAAAGACAAAGAGGGTCTCTTTGTTGGCCCACAGATAAGAAAGTTACTTCGTGATGACGACTTTGAAAACAAACTGAATGAAAATGAGCCAACTGAATGGAAATCCTTCACATCTGTAGTCATGGTGTTTCTTAGAAACAAGAAGGAAGAAAACTATTGCCAACTTTTAGAAGAACTCTTAAAAAAAATCCAAAAACTTAGGATGCAAGATGACCCTGAAAGTCCACCTCCTACACTCGCACTTGGACCTTTTTCCTGAGAATCTGGGGCGGCTAGTGATGAACAGGGAGAGCGATTTCATCAGGACATTAGACGTATGGAGGAGAGGTCCCAGGGTAGAGGGGATCCTGCCATGATGGGGGACTATTGCTGGTGTTTACAATCAGAGGACAATACAACACATAAAGGGATGAAATAAAATAACAAATGCCCATACAGTGGCTAATGTAATGCTTTTTGTCTCTTCGTATGCTTGTTTTCATTCTTGATTGAATTTTATTGTGGTGACGTGGAAAATAGTAACAGGAATAACAGGAAAAATAATATTTTTCAGTTTTTGTATTTGTAAGATTTAATTTTTGTATAACAAATAAACTGTACGTGCCAGAGAATTTTTATTGCCAGATTTGAAATCAGCACCTCAAAATTACCAAAGGGAAGCTACTCTGAACCATGTTACGGATATTTGTTTTAAAATTTGCTGCCTAGTGTAATCGGTAAATCGTCCCTATTTTGTTTAATACAGCTTGTCCAACATCGTCTTGATCGTCTAGTTGAGCTCAACCAAGGCAGCAATAGCCCCAGTGAAGGCGGCGTTGTAGTCACAGGCGACCTCATTGTGCACGTAGTCAGTGCGGTCGTCGGAGTAGGTGCCGTCCTGCGGGGAGAAACACAGTGATGAAGCTCCCACCCTGGTTCGAGAATACACCTCATTATGCTATTTTTAACGTTCATCAGAGGGTGAGATTTTATAATTATGTTAAAAAAATATGGTAAACAAATAGATGCTAGCTTTAACTCAAGTACGTAATTAAAATAATGCCTGTTTTATATGTTTCCGGTTCATTGCTTTGAAATATAAATCTTGAAACAGAAATATGTCAAACTAACTGAGGTACTCGGCATTGCCTGATTTTTAATATATCTTTATTATTACAGGGGGTATTTTTACTTTTTCTGAGGGGTAGTTTATAGCCTCTGTGCGTGACTACAATATCGCATACTCTACTTTCCTACAGTATTATCTACGACATCACTTCCACTATCTACATATTATCCATTACCCTATCATCTACACTGCACTATCAACACCGCATCATCTAAACTATCACTTACAATACACCTAACTACTATACATGTATCACTTTTAGGCGAGGGTGGGATCCTACGGAGTCAACCTCACTCCCAATTTAAACGTGATTTTTATATGGGGTTTCACCTTTGGCATGGGAGGGGGGAGGGGTCGATCGCTATGGAAAAGCCCTAAGCATTTCAACTTTGGGCTACTTCTGTGGTACATACTTATCTACATACAAAATTTTAGCTTTATACCTTTAAAGCTGCATTCGTAGATCACGAACACATGCACAAATAAACAAACCAACACACAGACACACAAGCTTTACTGGGTTTTTATTTATATACACTGTACATAACATAAGAAACATTAAACAAAGACACAAGTAGTGGTACGTTCAGTGCACAATGCCAACAACTAATAAAACAAAACAAAACATATTTTTTTGCCAAAGCGCTAAGTTACTGTTATAACGATTTTCAGCTTCCTAGCTGAAAATGTTCCGTTCTTGAAATGTCGCTCGGAGAAGCGACCTGCCAAGACCAGAAAGAAGCAAACGCATCAACACCCTCTTAAGCTTCTCACGACACCTAGATAAAGAATGGGGGAGGGGGGGGGGGTGTAGTGTTGTTAGCTACATAACACTAATTAAAGGAGCTGAGTTTTGAGGACTTAATGATTAAAAATTAATTTGTAGAATTATTTTTATGGATGGTGGAAAATAATGTGATCTGAAGGTTCAATGATATCTTAATGACGGTCTGTTATGGCATGTCTTAAATAAGGATAATTTAAAGGTTAATCTCAAGTGGGATGGCTTAAGTCAAAAGAATTGACAATGTGAACACAGCACACAGGATACCAAGCCTTTAGCACATAAGGGGTAGCATTTCCGGCATTGCCCTTGACCGCCGTTCATTTCCTCAGCTTGTAAACTTTGGTAACCATTTATAGCTGACTGACTTGGGAGTGATGCGTTTTCATACCAGCTACCCATAGGATAGGATGCGAGAGCGGTATCCACTCCAAGTTAAGAGAACTTAAAATCGAAGTCACATGGAATCGGACCTTGGAAGGACCTCCAACAAGGGCGCCGAAGAGGGTGTGAGGGTTTGGTCCTGGTTGTTGTTGGGCCCACCCGTCAGTGCAGGATGCTGGAGGCCACGGGCAGGAGCTGCAAAACGGAGTCACATGTCAGAGGTTACTCATCTATCTATCTATATAATACAAAGAAGTGTATCTGTTTGTGTATGTGTCCGCACGAGAATCTCGGAAACTACTTTACCGATCTGTAGTGATGATGGATGGTGTCATATGTAGTGATGATGGATGGTGTTATATGTAGTGATGATGGATGATGTTATATGTAGTGATGATGGATGGTGTTATATGTAGTGATGATGGATGGTGATATATGTAGTGATGATGGGTGGTGTTATATGTAGTGATGATGGATGGTGTTATATGTAGTGATGATGGATGGTGTTATATGTAGTGATGATGGATGGTGTTATATGTAGTGATGATGGGTGGTGTTATATGTAGTGATGATTAGACAACAAAATAATAACAGTTTAATGCTAAATAAATATACTTTGCTGTACCGTTGTAGTGAAAAACATGGTGGAACTTACATACACCGTTAATGAACTATTGATGGAAGAAGAAGTTTTTGGGGACTGAACAGTGAGACAATATGGAGCCTCCCAGAGGGTGGCGTCCTACCGTGGCATAGCGAATGAGCCGCCCGGAGGGCGGAGTTTCTGCTAGTACTTAATATATATATATATATATATATATATATATGCTGATAACCACCAGGAAAGAAGAAAACACGAAGTGTTTTCTTCTTTCCTGGTGGGTATCAGCATATACCTAGATCACGTGCACCTACAGTGATTTACTTGCATATTTATATATATATATATATATATATAGTCTGGACAAGATAAATCTTGATAAAACCACACAAGAATATTTTGACTGCCTTATCGCAATGAATTTGTCCCGTTAGTTCAGTCCCTTAAATTATTAAATATTAATGTTTTTTTTTTAAGTATGACTCAACCATTACCAATACATTAATCAAGAATAGCCCAACTTTGAACGTAAATGGAAGTGTTTACTGTATTCCATGTAGCAATTGTAATGGAAATTATGTAGGACAGACTGGGAAAGCATTTCATCTCAGAATTAAACAGCACAAGTACAATATTAGAACAGCATCTGAAAGCAGTGCACTGTTCCGTCTGTTCGTTCATGTTAGGAATAATAATCATCCCATTGATTGGGAAAACAGTTCAGAAGTGTATAAATCATCACGTGTCACAGAAAGACTTCTGGTTGAAGCAAGTTTGATTAGGGAATTGAATTCTATAAACCTCAGTGATGGTCAGTACAAAACTGGTAATATGTTACATAAATTTATTTGTCAGTGGCCCAAGGTTAAAAATGCTTTGAAAACCTTGGAGCTAGATGTAGGATAGATGATTGGCAGGTCCCATATTTGTGACCTGGCCTGACTAGACACGTCACCCTCTTCTCTTAAGCTCCTCTACGTGTGTGTTGGTGTTGGTGTGGGGATAAGTGGATGACATCATTATGACCTGAACTCATGTTTAATAAGGTCACCCTGTATATTTAAGCCTCTCTCTGTCCATGTAATCCAGTTGCTTCTGAAGATGTCTTGAATAAAGACGAAAGCTTAGGTGCTCCGTTGTTTCCCTTTTCCCGCGTGATTCTATCGTGATTTATCTTATCCACGTTTTCATTGTGGATCTACATGATATATATATGTATATATTTATATATTTATATATATATATATATATATATACATAATGTGTGCGTGTGTGTGTTAAGTACCTGGAGCGGTGGTGAGGCCTGGCAGGTGGATCCACGCCATAACCCACAACGAAGGAATGACCAGAGTCTCCCAGCAAGATATTGATCTGGCCCTGGGCCCACTCCCGGTACATGTCGCTCTTGGACTGATCGCCGTACTGGGCAGCCTGCATGAGGAAGACACACGCGGACCTTGGTAACATAGCAACAGCAAACCTTCCTACTTTTTCACAACCAAAACTTTGTAAATATAAAGCAACAAATGTTCAGTCTGTGGTACGGACGAGTTCACTATTTGATTATTTTAGCACCAAAACTTATTTTTTTTATGTTCTCAAATAGATTTAATATGCAAACATTTAAAAATAAAATTCAAAGTATGAAACCGAATGTGGAACCTTCTTGAATGATCTCTTTGTTGTGTGTTAAAACATGAAACGTGTTAGCTAATGTAACTGAAAGCTTAGTCTTTTTCATGGTATAAACAAGTGGAATGAGTATAAATTTTCGAAACATGGTTTCAAAAATGTTTTATCTTAACATTATTGTAAGTAATCAATGTAAGTTATTAAAAGTTAAAATAAGTATTGATTGTGTGGCTGAAGCTAAGGTCATCTCGGGGTTCCGAGAGATTAAACTATAGGAGGATAGCTTACTCCAATGAACGAAGGCATTCACTCCCCAAAGTGGAGCCGCCAGGCGGCCGGAAAGAAACCAAAATAATTAGCAGGCAAGGAATAAAGTCAGAAAGACAAATAAATCTGAGAAATCACGTTTGTCGATTGTTTTGTTCATTTTATACAGCAGCTGCAATGGGCCTCCGGTACTGACTAGCTATTAAGTACTCTAGTAACTCTAAAAGGAACATGAAATCTGTCTTTTTTTTTAGATTTACGAAAGGGGATAAAGGTGTTTTCTTGAGCTCCTTTTCATGCACACAAATAAATTTGGAGTTCTGTTTTGATGATACAGAATCTTAATAATTGGAGAAAATAATAAATTATTTTAATTTATTTCGACATATAATACTGAATTTAGTCCGATATATGCTGATAGTTAGATAGGAATTTGTGACTGTTAATGAAAACCCAAGGATTTATATTTCTTTAATTTAAAAAGATTATCTTTCAAGTGAAATTGAGTAGTCATGATCCATTTACTTTATAAAATTTATTGTTTTATTTTAAATGAAGGGTTTAATAGTTTTGCTCTGTAATCATGTACATATATTTTTTAAATTGTATTATTCATTAGTGTGTTTAGTTGATATTAACTATAAGAAAGAATTACTAGGTGAGGCAGTGTACAGCTCTTATGTAACCAGATGAGAGTTACGTTGAATCAGAACTGCAGTCACGTTTGTATCAGTGGATTCTTGATACACTCAAGTATAACTGAAGATGAGTGTTGTCAAACAGTGTTGTCAAACAATTTAATTATACAATATTACTTCATTAATAATCATAATTTAATGGTGTGTTAGAATAAAGAATAATTTTCTTTATTAATAAAAATTTAAATATTTTGCATGCATGCTCACATTATTTTTTAGTTTGTGAATATAATGGACATGATATAGTGTTTCTACCCATTCTTCTTCTTTTTATCATTTTGACGAGTGATATAGTTTGTACGAGTATTGTTCATATACTAGTGCTATCATTCTTATCGCTGGCCTACCGTTCAACATTGAAGATCGTCCCTTCTTTAAAATTGGTAAAAGATTCAACCGAATGATTACCTTACTGCAAGTCGTAACAACAAACACTTATCCACCTCAATGAGCTTTTAAAATATATTTGGCGAATATTAGAAAAATAACATATAGTCAACATCGAAATGATATAGTACCAAATAGTGATTTGCATTATTAAGAGTTACTTAAACAACCATACATTAACATACGTTATGGAAATAATCCTTTCGTTAGCTTCTGTTCATTCCTTGTGCAATATTTTATTTATTTAAAGCAGGTCATTAACTTACCCAGAGAGCGATGTAGGCGACGTTGGCACAGTGTCTGTTGGCGCCCCACATGTCGAGGAAGACCATGCCCTGGGGTGTGTAGGGCGCATCGTTCATCAAGTAGTCCAGGAAGTTCTCCAGGGACTGCTGGTATTCTTTTGAGTCCTTAACCAGCAAGGTGAACAAGCACTGAAGAAGCGAAGACACGTGGGTGTTGCGAGTTAAACCCTCCCCGTTACCACAGTGCATAAATCGACAAAACAAGAAAGATAAATAAATGTTGCTGCAATCACCACAGGAGAACATTTAACTTTTAATTTTCATTGTGAACAAGGATAAGTTTGGATGAAGGCATGTAGTTAATTAATAAAAACAATTATCTTTGATATCAACATACATAGCAGCCGGCCCTCTTGTCGTCCCAAGAGAACTGAATGGCATCAGTACCCAGGTCAAACTCGTCCCACGCGGCACGGGCCTTTGTTAGGTATGCCTCGTCGCCTGTAGCACGGTAGAGCCAGAGAGCTCCCCAACACAGCTCGTCCCCGTACCCGCTCCACGACCTGTAGGTAGTCACGTCATCATGTGCGACGATCTGAAGGTGGTGTAGGTGGTCACGTCATCATGTGCTACTATCTGAAGGTGGTGTAGGTAGTCACGTCATCATGTGTCACTATCTGATGGTGGTGTAGGTGGTCACGTCATCATGTGCTACTATCTGAAGGTGGTGTAGGTGGTCACGTCATCATGTGTCACTATCTGATGGTGGTGTAGGTGGTCACGTCAGTAAGCGTCACTATCTAAAGGCGGTGTAGGTGGTCACGTCAGTAAGCGTCACTATCTGAAGGTGGTGTAGGTGGTCACGTCACCATGTGTCACTATCTGAAGGTGGTGTAGGTAGTCATGTCATTATGTAATAGTATCTGAAGATGATGTAGGTAGTCATGTCATAATGTAATACTATTTGAAAGTGGTATAGGTGGTCATGGCAAACTCTCTCTCTCTCTCTCTCTCTCTCTCTCTCTCTCTCTCTCTCTCTCTCTCTCTCTCTCTCTCTCTCTCTCTCTCTCTCTCTCATTTAATAGCTACAAACTCATGGTGTTCATTGTTGCCTGAATTGATAGTCCATATAAAAGATATACCGAGTAAATTATCAAAGTACAAAAGAGAAAAGCAAATATAAAGAAAGAGTAGAGAGGGAGAAAGAAACAGACATGTCCAAACATACGTAAATAAATAAAGCGAGAGAGAGAGAGAGAACCATGAGAAGAGCGATATATCTAACAGAGAAAAAAATGTCTCATGATTCATTAGCTGAATGTCTGTTCTCTGCCCGAAACCAGAATTGATAGGACTAATCAACAGTATATATACAACTTGTGTATGGAATTCAGTTACAGTTAACCGAGTATTATTATCGTTATTTTTCTACTGAAACTATCTGCCTACTGAAGCATGGACAGCACCGAAACAACAGGAATGTACAGTACTTGTAGAAGTCTGCCGCGTCGGTGATGGAGTTGCTGTACACCTCCCGGTCCTCATCAGCGAAGGCGTACAGTTCCTTGGCCACTGTAAGCATCTTCGAGGAGTATGCACTGTCCACTTCCTGGCCAAGCATAAGGAGGTGGTGAGTGAGAGAGGAAAGAGCGAAGGAAGGGAGAATAGGATGCAGGGTGAAGGATATGTTCAGGTAGGTAGGAATTAAGTGAGTGGGAAGGGAAGAAAATGGCAAGTTTGAGGAAAGTGAGGGGTACATAAAGGGAAGGAAGGAAGAGTAATAATGATGGGGGAGAGGGCAGGAAAGTACGAGAAGGAAGGGAGGGAGACAAGTAGGTAGGAACTAGGGAAGAAGGGAGACAGGAAAGCGGGAACTAGGGAGGTAGGTACTAGCGAGGGAGAAAGGTAGGTACTAGCGAGGGAGAAAGGTAGGTACTAGCGAGGGAGAGAGGCAGGCAACTATGGAGGTAGGGAGACAGGGAGGTAGAAACCAGGGAGGGAGCTGGACAAATGGACACATAAGGTGACATCCAAGCTCAGTTTAATTATAAATTACAACATAAACAGATACTTGTTTGAGAAACTCAAAACCATTGAGTGTGATAATCAAGTTTAGCATTAAAACTGATGCCGAAGTCGAAAGGACTTGAGTGAAAGTGTTAAATTTGAACTTTTCGGACTTAAGCAATATGGGTTTTATTATTTAGCATTAAATCTTTTGTTTATGAAAGTGAAGAACATGAGTATATAGTTTTGGACATTTTGGACTGGACGATTTCTAGCCTAGAGAGTTGTGAATATCCATGCAGTAAATGTCCCAAGATCTATGACAGAGTGTCGCTGAGTCAAGAGAAGACGACAGTACTTGGAAAACCATGGAGGCGGCGGCGAGGGCGGCGGCGGTCTCGGCGGCCAGGTCAGATCCTGCGGGAGAGGGAGGTGGGTTTGCATTTTTCTCTCTCACTTTTCCCAGAAGAGTTCACACCTCGCCAATAGCCATGAATACACTAAAGTAACTGGAAACATTTGAGTCAGCCTCGGAGAAATTTATCACTACATGAATCTTTCATCTGATCACTTACTCCATGAGTCATTCACTTACCGGACAAATTATTTACTTATTTACCTGGAGCGCTAGCGTCGATCTTATAGGCGGGTCGCTCCATGGTCATATCTTCAGGCCGTCCCCAGTAGTTATGGTCCACCTGGCCCTTACCCACCTGTCGATTATGAAGTGGCTGTGTTAGTTTTTCATCTTAACATGTTATCAGTAAATGCATTACTTATACTGTATTTTGAAGGAATTATCACGATACGGGAAAGGGTTTGTGTGTGTGTGTAATAAAAATAATAATAATAAACAGTATATTAATAGAGTTGCAGCCGGTGGCTGAAAATATACAAACTTACATGTGATTTAGACATAATAATATACGTCCAATACATTTACAGGGCTGTACAGTGAATAAATCAAGAGCTGTTTATTATTTTAACAGTAGATGGTGTGCGTGTGTGTGTGTGCGTGTTACTTGTAATTATTACTCTCCGGGTCACAGGGTAAATAAATAACAATTCACCTGGCCGTAAAGCTCATAGTGGTCCGTGTGGGCCTTCAGGAAGTAGTCTGTAGCCCACTTGACCGCCGCACGACCAAAATCAACCTGACCTGTGAGGAGAATGACTTATTAATTTACTTGTTGATCCACTTATTTGTTAATTGGTTGATTCCTTTGGTTGTGCGACCTTACGTGGAGAAAATTCTGAAAAATGTGTAATACAATTGGATAACCAGATAACAATCTTGATACAAATATCTACAAGTGTACTTTTTCTTATTTCGGCTATTACAGATAAGTATGTTGGGGATGCGACATTGTTGCATTTTTTTGGACACTGTTGTTGGTTTCTCAATTTGTTAGATAATATATATGACTAATATTGTTTCACTTATATAGTTATCAATGAGATGGATACTAGTGAAACATTGCCAATTTCACATTATAGAAAGTCCAAATAGTGCTGTGATATGTAGTATGTAACTTTACTAACTTTGGCAATTGTGTCCTTCCTCATGATATTATCTGGGCTCTTACCAGCAATCTTATGTCCCTTGGCGAAGTCTATAAGGCCCCAGGAGAGTACGGTGGCAGTGTAAGCCATCGGGAAGCCAAACTTGACGTGGTCACCAGCTGATATAGAAACGTAAAAATTGTTTTTAATCTTGTGGGTCCTAAAACTTTAAACAAAAATAATATTATTTTTGCTGGAATCAAATTTATGGCACAAAATCTCTCTCTCTCTCTCTCCCTCTCTCACCGTCGTAGTAGCCTCCAGTAAGGTCGTGACCCACGTCAGAGCCGTCACCCATGGCTGAGTCTCCACGCCAGGTGACTCTCTGATCAGCTGGCAGTTTACCTGAGCGCTGAGCCTCGTAGAACACGTACGACATGCACAACACCTGAGCAGTTACAACATATTAAATAAGAAGGCAAGAAAAGGCAGAAACTCTCTGTATTTACATTGTCTCGAAAGCTGAAAATATAGGCAAGAAATATAGTATTTACTGCTGTTACTTCACTAACTTACATACGATAAATGAGTAACGAACAATAAATGATTTGCAAGAACAATAAATGAATTTCAAACAATAACGGACTTGTAATCAATGAGGGATATACAAACGATCAGTGATGCGCGAACACTAATTGACTTACAAATGTCTTTATAATCTCTTCAAGTTTGAAAATGTAAACTTTATACTACCTGGTCATATCAGAATCGGTTAATTGGCCACACAGTTACCTGACTATAGTCGTAGGGCAGCATACCAGTCTGATCACAGGGGTTTTCTATGTTACTAGGAGTCGTCCAATCTCCTGATCCATCTGTAGGGAATGAAGGAGAGAAAAAATGTGAACGTCGAGGCAGGTGGTGAAGGGAGAGGTAGATGGTGAAGGGAGAGGTAGGTGGTGAAGGGAGAGGTAGGTGGTGAAGGGAGAGGTAGGTGGTGAAGGGAGAGGTAGGTGGTGAAGGGAGAGGTAGATGGTGAAGGGAGAGGTAGATGGTGAAGGGAGAGGTAGGTGGTGAAGGGAGAGGTAGGTGGTGGAGGGAGAGGTAGATGGTGAAGGGAGAGGTAGATGGTGAAGGGAGAGGTGGAGGGAGAGGTAGATGGTGAAGGGAGAGGTAGGTGGTGAAGGGAGAGGTAGGTGGTGAAGGGAGAGGTAGATGGTGAAGGGAGAGGTAGGTGGTGAAGGGAGAGGTAGGTGGTGAAGGGAGAGGTAGGTGGTGAAGGGAGAGGTAGGTGGTGAAGGGAGAGGTAGATGGTGGAGGGAGAGGTGGAGGGAGAGGTAGATGGCGAAGGGAGAGGTAGGTGGTGGAGGGAGAGGTAGGTGGTGAAGGGAGAGGTAGGTGGTGGAGGGAGAGGTAGGTGGTGAAGGGAGAGGTAGATGGTGGAGGGAGAGGTAGATGGTGGAGGGAGAGGTAGATGGTGGAGGGAGAGGTAGGTGGTGGAGGGAGAGGTAGGTGGTGGAGGGAGAGGTAGGTGGTGAAGGGAGAGGTAGGTGGTGAAGGGAGAGGTAGGTGGTGGAGGGAGAGGTAGGTGGTGGAGGGAGAGGTAGGTGGTGGAGGGAGAGGTAGGTGGTGGAGGGAGAGGTAGGTGATGGAGGGAGAGGTAGATGGTGAAGGGAGAGGTAGGTGGTGGAGGGAGAGGTAGGTGGTGGAGGGAGAGGTAGGTGGTGGAGGGAGAGGTAGGTGGTGGAGGGAGAGGTAGATGGTGAACTGAGAGGTAGGTGGTGGAGGGAGAGGTAGGTGGTGAAGAGAGAGGTAGATGGTGGAGGGAGAGGAAGGTGGTGGAGGGAGAGGTAGGTGGTGGAGGGAGAGGTAGATGGTGGAGGGAGAGGTAGATGGTGAAGGGAGAGGGAGGTGGTGAAGGGAGAGGTAAGCGGTTAAGGCAAAAGTAGATAGTGAAGGGAGAGGGAGGTGGTGGAGGGAGAGGTAGGTGGTGGAGGGAGAGGAAGGTGGTGGAGGGAGAGGTAGATGGTGAAGGGAGAGGGAGGTGGTGAAGGGAGAGGCAGGTGGTGGAGGTAGGTAGTAGAGGGAGGTAGGTGGTGAAGGGAGAGGTAGGTGGTGGAGGGAGAGGTAGGTGGTATATTCCTAGGACCGTAATAGGAATATAAATATTACAACGACTTTTAAGTGAGGGATTTACGGTAAGACTCATAGGACCATACAAAGTTGCAAAGAAGCTCTCATTACTGATATTGTTGCAAATTTCGTTTGGCGCATTTTATAGCTGCGGGAATTGAAAGAATTTATCAGTTATTATGAGGATATAGGACCTCTAGGTGCTCTCTCACGCACTACTCTTTTCTAGGATTATAGAACTCCTAATGTTTAATAATTAAGAAAGTAGGATCCTTAAAGACCTCTTTCTCACTCCTCATACGACCCTAACTCACTCAGTCACTCACCACAAACGTTCTCGCCATTCATGACGACGTCGATGATGGTTGGAGATTGGTCTGTGTAGTGGACCTCGATCCCGAACGTGACCTCGTCTCCTGGAGCGGCGTGGAACCTCTCGTCGGTGAGGGTGAAGTGCGTGTTGTCCACCTGCTCCACATCTCCTTGGAAGTACTGGGGATAAGAATGGCTGTCTTAACGTCTGGTTCCGCTTTAAATAGGGAGGGAATGATACATTTTGTTATATGTACTAGCAGAATCGCCGCCCTTCGGGCGGTAGGACGCCACCCTCTGGGAGGCTCCACATTGTCTCACTGTTCAGTCCCTAAAACTTCTTCTTCCATCAATAGGTCATTAACGGTGTATGTAAGTTCCACTACAACGGTACAGCAAAGTATATTTATTTAGCATTAAACTGTTATTATTTTATTGTCTAATCATCACTACATATAACACCATCCATCATCACTACATATAATACCATCCATCATCACTGCATATAACACCATCCATCATCACTGCATATAACACCATCCATCATCACTACATATAACACCATCCATCATCACTACATATAATACCATCCATCATCACTACATATAATACCATCCATCATCACTGCATATAACACCATCCATCATCACTGCATATAACACCATCCATCATCACTACATATAACACCATCCATCATCACTACATATAACACCATCCATCATCACTACATATAACACCATCCATCATCACTACATATAATACCATCCATCATCACTGCATATAACACCATCCATCATCACTACATATAACATCATCCATAATCACTACATATAACACCATCCATCATCACTACATATAACATCATCCATCATCACTACATATAACACCATCCATCATCACTACATAATTTATAACACCATCCATCATCACTACATATAACAACATCCATCATCACTACATATAACATCATCCATCATCACTACATATAACACCATCCATCATCATCACTACACATAACACCATCCATCATCACTACACATAACACCATCCATCATCACTACAGATCAGAAAAGCAGTTTCCGAGATTCTCGTGCGAACACGCAAACAAACACACACACAAACAGACGGGCTCATTCGCTATACTACTGTAGGACGCCACCCTTCGGGAGGCTCCACATTGTCTCCTGGAGGATGGCGTCCTACCGTTGCCTAGTGGATGAGCCGCCCAGAGGACGGCGATTCTGCTAGTGTGTGTGTATAGTGTATATATATATATATATATATATATATATATATATATATATATATAATATTCAGAAATTTCAGAGTAATTTCAAATGCCCCGCCATTGGCGATACTGAGCTTTCATGTAGCTCCACAATGAAAACTTCATGCCAAATTTCAAGGTCTTATCCGCCATGTCAGGCTAATTTTCTAAAGCCAATCTACAATACAATAAATGGTGGTGGTGACTAAAAGCAGATATTAATAGTGGTGTCAAAGGTAGTGGCAGTGTTGGTAGGGGAGGAGGGTGTAGTGGTGGAAAGAGATGGTAGGTGTGGTAGGGAGGTGATGGAGGGTGGTAGTAGTAGTTGGAAGATGGTAGTACTGGTGAAAAGGAAGGAGTGCACTAAGGAGGAGGTAGAAGTGGTGGTGGTGGTGAGGGGATATTATGCATGAAGGTGTCGACGGTGACATAACAATAGAGAGAGCCAGGAAGGAGGAGAGAGAGAGACAGGAAGGAGGAGAGAGAGTGACAGGAAGGAGGAGAGAGAGTGACAGAGAAAGAGCCAGGAAGGAGGAGAGAGAGTGACAGAGAAAAACAGGAAGTAGGAGAGAGAGTGACAGACAGACAGGTATGGTACTCACGGTGAGAGAGTCTACGGGAATGTCAAAAGTGAGGTGGACGGTGAGGCCGGTGAACCTGGTGGTGGCGACGACGGAGAAGTCTGCGTCGTAGTTGCCGTTCCACGCGCTCCTTATGGAGAAGCACACACACATGTCGCTCCCTTCCACACCTGTAGGACACATTTAGTAGGTGTACTGTATTATATATATGACCACCCCACACCTGTGAACCACAATGAAGAAGCTGTATTAACTTTAGCTTTTATGTGAGCGCCACACCACAGCTAAACAGATGTAGAGAACTTTATATTATGTTTAACCCACACACCAGAACCACAAATAAAAAGGTGTTTTAGTCACATCTTATATATGACCCTTCAAACATATACATTGCCGGTAGACAAGTTTGTAAGGTTTATCATTTGCGTGATCGGTGAACTTTGGTGCAATGGTCAGAATGCTCGCCTCGCAATTGAGTAGCCCAAGTTCGATCCCCGGCAGGGTGAAACTATGTGCAAGTTTCTTTACGCCATTTCCCATGGTCTACCCAGTAATAATTGGGAACCTGGATGTTAATCGACTTAAGCCTGTGCAGTTGACGAGTTGTCAGGTCTTCTCGGACTATTCCTTGATACTGGGTCACTCAGTTCGTTAGCTCAGGGTGTGGTTGTTGTGTTGGCGACAGCTTCTACACCTTAAACAAATTCACGCCTTGGTGGCCCTTGGGCCGGCCATCCTCGTTACACGAGGGGCAATAGTTATATACATCTCCTTCCACCATACCTACAGACGAAAGGTGTGTTTGGTCTGTTAAAAAGTTGTGATTTAGTCATTTGGGATCTCTCCTGACCATTCTCACATGCAAACGACAGTTAATGTGTTTTTATTTGTGATTCGCCTTTCTTCCTGACGCTAGGGTCAAGGCTCACATGAATTTATTGTTATTCTAAATTACTTTTATTATAGGGAGTAATATGTTTATAAGATAGTGACTAACTCACAGTTGCTGAAAAATAATGCTTTACAAAGGAACACTGTAATATCTTTCACCCAACAACGTTCATTACACTTGTCATGTATGTTATTTATTAATGAATAGTGTTAGCTAATGGCAATGCACACAGGCCAAGAAAGATGATCTGGAAAGGAACGTAAGGCGATTGAAGATGAAGACAGAAGGCATAAATATAGGGAAATTTACGAAAAGATCAAACAAATTGATAAGGAAGGTAGAAGCACATGGAATAGGTGGATCATTATTAAAATGGATTAGGTCATGGTTAACTGGTAGGAAACAAAGAGTCAGCATAAATGGATTAAAGTCAGACTGGGGTGCGGTCAAAAGCGGAGTTCCCCAGGGATCTGTATTAGGCCCTCTGCTGTTTGTTATATTCATTAATGATCTTGATTTAGGCATAACTAGTAGGATTAGTAAATTTGCAGATGATACCAAAATGGGGAGAGTGATAAATTCAGACAGTGACTTTGAACACCTTCAAAGAGATCTAGATACCTTACATGAGTGGTCAGTAGACTGGCAAATGAATTTTAATACTGATAAATGCAAGGTACTACAGATAGGGAAGACGAATACAAACGTTAAGTATAAACTAGGTAACACGGAAATAGAAAACTCAGTTTGTGAAAAAGATCTAGGTGTATTTGTTAGCAACGACTTGAAACCTAGAAAACAATGTATTAGCGTTCGCAACAAGGCAAGCAGGATTCTTGGGTTCATATCTAGGAGTGTGAGTAACAGAACTGCTGACGTTATCTTGAAACTTTACCTAGCATTAGTGAGGCCACACATGGATTATGCGGTTCAGTTCTGGTGTCCTTATTATAGAATGGACATAGATTCTTTGGAGAGAGTACAAAGAAGAATGACAAAAATGATCCATAATATTAGAAACCTTCCATATGAAGAAAGACTGAAAAGCTTAGGCTTGCATTCATTAGAGAGGCGTAGAGTTAGGGGAGATATGATAGAGGTGTACAAGTGGGTGAGTGGGATTAACAAGGGTAAAATGGAAGATGTTCTGAAGCTCAGTAATAACGAAATAACTAGAACAAATGACTTTAAATTAGATAAATTCCGATTCAGAAAGGATATAGGCAAACACTGGTTTGGTAATAAAGTTGTGGATATGTGGAATAGGCTACCGAGTGCTATAGTAGGATCGGGGACGCTAGGGAGCTTCAAGACGAAGTTGGATAGGCACATGGAAGTGCTGGGATGGGTGTGAAAGGGATCTGCCCTGTATGGGCCAGTCGGCCTCCTGCAGTATCCCACTTTCTTATGTTCTTATGTTCAAATGAACCAGGAGAAATGAAATTAATGAGGTGGGACTATTAAAAAAATAGAAAATAAAAATATATATATATATATTAAGCTGCAATGAACTCTTTACTGGGACGTGATCTGACCCACAATCTGCCCCTGGATAGGTCTTTGTTCAGGTAATTGAATTTCTCAATCTTTTCTGAATTAAAATATAATTATTTGATTTCAGACTCTATTGTTTATATTGTACTTGGGTGAGACCTATGAATAGAGATGATTAGGTGGTTGTTCAAATCATGTATTTGCAAATATCATCTTATTTTCCTTACAAAAGTTAATTAATATATCTCGCCTCTCATTTCCTCTTATGTCCAATATATTTTTTCCTTATCTCGAACATTATTTGTCCAATTAGTCACACGTAAGAAACAGGCTGATGGTCATTTTCAATTACAGTACAGTGTTACGACCGTGTCGTATTTTTTCTATTTTTTTTTATATATAACATGCTCCCATGTTCCATATTATTCCTGCAATGATGTGTTAAATTTACTATTATATATTCTAGTCACCTTACCCTGTGCTGTTAAGGTTTTAACTGTCATTATTTGTTCAAGCCCATCTTATTTCTTTATTTTGTATTGTAACCAGCATTCTTTGTTCTCTAACGACCATCTGCATCGTTAAACGACCCACCGGCGGGTCGCGTGGCGGGAGCCGACCATATATATAGGACCCACCAACTGACTTGAGTTAGTTCAGTCCTCTTGTCATACAGTCCACATCCTTTGAGTGTCACTTGTTACTTATATTTAATTTATTTGTGTTGTTCCTGTCGCCACCAATGTGGTATATCTATGTGAGTACCTATTTGTGTCTCTTTGTGTCCATCAGTATTTGCTTAGTTGTATTCAAGTAATTCAGTGTTGTTTCACGTTAGTTAATTTCAGTGTTAGTTTTTACATGTTTATGCAGTGTTAACGTAATCCAATGCTTTATTTTTATTCTTTTGTTGTTTCGATGTTTTGTATCACTTGTGTCTTAAAAGTTTCGATGGTGAATCAATTTGTTGTGACAGCCTACGAGGCTCTTTATTGTGTTAATATTTAATCAATTAAATGCTTAAAGGTTTACTTTACTTATTTTTATTCTCTTATAATTTACTTCACTTTTTGTTTGGTTACGCCTAGAACCTGGATATTTAAGTAAATTAAGAGACGGCGTAACAACAGTTATAGAAAACGTTAATGAGACATTCTCCCACAAGGGAATTTCGTAAACAAATTTTTAAACCCAAGGATTTGTCCGATGAAGTTGCCAGAAGGTGCAATATGAACTAAAGACATCTTAAGCATCAAGGCCGTCTATTTTCAATTACTGACCTGATTGGAGGAGAGCGAGACTTGCAAGACTCAGAAAGAGGATCTTCACAAAGACTCCCATTGTGACTGCGGTTGGAGTGACTGTGGCGAGGAGGACTCTAGCTCACCGTTGATATATAGGTACTCGTACTCTGCTCGCCTTCCCACGCTACCCATATAGAATTACGTCAGTAGGAGGATGACTAGTGACGTCAATTGCACTATTGTAATCATTAACGTCAGGTGACAGACAACAACTGACGTCAATTAAGGTAAAATAATATTTTTATCTATAACTTGTTACTCAGCCATGAGAACTTTGATAAGTCTGGCAGGTAACAGTGACCAGATCCCACATTTTATGGTATAAATTACAAAAACATTCTCTAGCTCCAAACTTTCTTGCTTTCGTGTCTACCGTCTACGATATAAAATATGAGATAATTGTATTAAAATTATATCCTATTTCAACCGTTCTACCGTGTGACTTCAGACTCACATGACTTACGCCACTGGGTTGTTATAATTATAAATGTTCTCTGAGTTGTACAAACGAGGCGAAGCGACATGGAAGAAGACATTCCAAAGGAGGCAACAAAATCCTCCATGACAGTTTTAAGGAATCTCAAATACAGTCAATGAGATCGGTATTTCGGAGTCATCACAGTTTTCAAGGAGACCTTCCCCACTGTCGCCAGTTAAGCTCCACTATCTCTATCACACCTGTCAAAGAAATCTGGTATTCGTAGGACATTACTCCAGTCATACTTAATGGAACTCCCCGAGCGTCATTTATCTAACGATGAGAATAAACACTTAATGTTATCCTCAGCAAAAATCGTGAAAATTTTGGCCTTACCTTTTTTTCCTCTAAATCCTCGAGGGTTTTTGGCAACAGTGATTATTTGTTTGTTGATTTTAGGAAGCACTGTTGAAATGTTTGGACTGCTGTATGTCTCCAATTTCTTAAACAAAATTTAAATCTTCATGTTCTTTAGTTAATAAGATATAAGGTTTGTCCTGACTACCAAGGTACTTATTTGTCAATATATCCTTGCAAGGGGCTGTCAATATTAAAATGATTAGTCTGCATTTGTCTTGTTAAACAATGGGGTGAAGCAATAGAGGTGTTGGCGGTTCAGCGGTATACGTGAATATCTCACCAATAACTCTAGGGTTCGAGCCTTGGTCCAGGCACACATGAGAATGGTGTTATCCAGTGTCACCCTTATCACAGATGTTTCGCTCCCCGGTTTCCTCCTGTACTAACACTGGAAAGACCAACGCCTGAACGGCTAGTAAGCTTCTAAGTAGCGAAAAAACAAAAACAGTCGTGATCTCTTCCAGATATTATGTCATTCACTTTCAGAATAGATTTAGACTGTTTCATCGAGTGGGTAATGTCTTGAGTAACAGTTTTTAGGTGTGTCTTTGGAAAAAAAATATTTCCTCACATTGTTCTGTTAGAGCATGGATAGTGTAAAATGTTTTATTGGCATGAATCCTCCTCCTCAACGTAACGCCAAGAGAGTTCTACACTCCAGTTATTGGTTTGAACTGTCACATGAACACTAGCATTGGGCAACGAGGTAAATGAGGGAACGCAAGCTATGAGTGTCCTTTGTAGACCGACTCAAGGTTAGTGATGACTCCGTTGTTTACATGAAGATGTGTCCCGTGCGAACGTACTCAGTCATGCTTCACACCAGCTGACTAAGTTCCCCTGTCATGGTACGCTTACCTACACTACAGCGATATTAAGAGACATTCTTGATATTTTTCTTTTACATAAAGCGACACAAGCTGTAGACTGCAATATTACGAAATGATAAAATGTATTCATCTTCTTTTTATAATATAACAATAGCCACAAACAAAGAACAGTCCATCCGTTTGTCGTCAAGAAAATGA